>JAWRVF010000982.1:0-127287 GCA_036785485.1 Physcomitrellopsis africana | reverse complement strand
ATTAAACTCAAAACTTAAGAATTCCTTCGTAACAGACGTAGATCTTGAAATTACCTTTCCAACCGCACCGTCCGATCTCCAAAAGCCTCCGTAAAACTCCGCAAAATCCCAAAAGAGTGACAGTATGTATGAAATCCACTCTCTAACTTTGAACAAGTATAACTTCTTCACCCTAACTCCAAATCGCCTAAAATTTCCTCTCAAACTATACCCAAAAGCCTAAACTTTACAACCCTACCTCTGAAATTGCAAATTCCGTTTTGAAGTCGCCGAAAACCCTTATTAAGGTCGCGGGCAGCCTCCTCAAAGCCCATTGGGCATGGTATTCGACCAATAGGGATGAAGTTTCCCATTCCTTGCCTTCATCCGACCATGCCTTCATTTCATTCCTCCCAATTAGCCTCTTACTAGCTTAAATTTTCATCCTTAAGTCCCCACCTTCTCTCAAGGCTTCATTCTAAACATTTAGATCTTATAATTTTTAAATACCATAACTAAATAGGTAAAATAAAATAAAATAAAGTTTCTTCTATCAACCATTTTTTATTTAACTTACTAACCATTCTAACACATATCTAAATCTATAAACATATTAGGCATTTTGAGTGGATTTTACATACTGTAAGCAATTACAGTACGACACCGTCCACAAAGATGTCCAACTACCAAAATTTCTTCAAAACTAAATTTAGACTTCTCAATTGAAAGGGTCAAATTTGCTTCTTCAATCTTGCATAAAATCCTATCAACATCTTTAATGTGCATTCTTACAAATGCTCTGCAACCATCATTATCCAAAGTAGAGTCTTTATATTCTTCTTTACATCCTTTAATAGGAATGTCATCCACAAAGGGTATAGTCTTTTCTGATACAAACTCTCTCAAGATTTGATTCATTGCATTTTGCATATGTGCCACTGAGTTTGTAGTACCTTGAGGCAATGTGCACATTCAAACCAATCCTAACGGAGTTTTCATGGTCGTCAAGTCTCTGCTTTTGATGGCCAATTGAAATTGATCATAACCACAGTATAGATCTCCAATGGAATATATGGCATGTCCAGCAAATGCTTCTGCTACTTCATCTACAATTGGTCCTGATCCTTTGTTCTTAATGATAACCTGGTTAGCTGGTTGCATATCTTGGATGAATCGTAATGTTCCAGACTTCTTTGGAATAGTAAACCAACGATTAGAATATAGAGCCATTGAAGGCTCAAGTATTCCCATATGCATTTTCTCCTTCAATAAGTCAACTAATTTGGGAAGTAATGCTCGTGGAACTGGTATTGGCTTCAAATCCCATGGCACATGTGGTACTGTAAAAATAACCATGGGTGCTACTAAACTTGGTCGCACACATCTAATCTCATCTGATAAAGAGGCAAAGGCCTTTCCATGTTTTGAGAGCATCTCTTGAAACATCTTTTCTTCTTGTTCTAACAAGAATTCTCTCCCTCCAATCTTCAAGTTTGCTAGTGTTTCTTTAGTAAACTTATGTCCAATCTTCCTAGCTTCTCTTAAACTTGATTCCTTCTCTGCTTGTTTGACATGCTCATCAGTATCCAATGGAAGTTGAGTTCCTATAGGCTTTACTTTTTTGGCCACTATTTTATATTTTGTATTTACCATGGCTTCAAGATCCAACTTATAACTTTGGCATAAATCCTTGCTTTTCATTGCATCTATTATTTTTTGATACAATGCTCTCAAGTGAATTTCAATCAAAATATCTGTACCATTACTTTCTTCTTCTTTAATCTGCAAGTTGCATAAAACTTGCAATATATCATTTCCAATGTCTTTTTCCTCATATATTCCAGAAATATATTCACCATTTAAAAGAGCTTTTATATTTTTTAGATTTCTTTCCATCTTTTTAATGATCTTTTTATTTACAGGGTTCAGATCTTTCATATCCGTAAAATTCACAAACCCACACTTAGTCATTCCAACAAATCCACTATTAATGCCATGTATATTGGAGAGCTCAAAAGTATTTGGTCCTTCTGTACCCGTAGATCCCCATTCTCCACGAGTGCAATTCAGAAATCCGAAAAGTGTAAAGAATTAGGTAGGGGCCCATCCCTAAGACAAACTCAATGCCTCTCATGTTCAGACTTCACTATCAAGAATTGTACAGATTTCTTGCCATCACAGCTTTGAATTCGTGCATAATGAGATCCATCATTCAACACCTTGGTTTCCATTCTTGATGCAGTGATGTAAGATTGTCCTAATATCACGGGATAAGCACCATCATTTTGAACAAAAAAATTTTGTTCTACTTCTACATCTCCAATCTTTGTCGCAATTGCCGGACAAGCTCCAAATAATTGTGTTCGCCCACAATTTGCAGCCCTCATAACCCATCCATGATTAGTATCAATTGGCCATTTATTTTTCTCATAAATATTTTGAGACATAATGTTTATCTCTGAGCCATGGTCCACAAGAGCCAAAACTGATTCATCTAATCCTCCAAGTTTGACCCTTGTCTCTGTGGTAGCTCTAGCCCAAAATGGTTGAATATAATCCATTCCTTCCTTGTCTTCTCTATCAATCCCATGCACAATTGCACAATCAAAGGTCCTCACTTCTACCTCAGTATTTCTCTCATGTGCTGCCATAGATATTAATCCATCCACTGCTTCTTCTTTCTCTTCTTGAGTTTGCAAGGCCTGGACCTTTATGTCATAGCCTTTCTTCCCCTCTTCGTTATTTTCCACCATCTTCTCATATTCCACAAAACCTTTATCTTTGGTCATATCACTCTTGTTACTGACCACACAGGTTTGTGCAAACATTTGTAAGATCATATCTTCCTCCTCATTAGTCAAATAGTCATTTTGTTCTTTAACCATTTGGCCATTATTAGCCTTCTCTTCCATAGTTATTGGATCACACATCAAAGCAAATACTTGTCCAATTTCAAATTCCTCATCTTTTGTCATATGCGTGTCTAGAGCCTTCATCATGACTGTTTCAACTGTCATCTGTCTCTTCCTCTTAATGACATCAATGATCAATTCATGAAAATCTTTTTTAGCAATGCCAAGAGCCTCTCTTAATGTAAATTCAATCTTGGCATCCAAGATTCTTTCTTCTAACACCCCTTTCATGTCAATGGAAGATTCAATGTCAGATTGAAGCTTATAGGCAGGTCCCTTACCTTTTCCTTTAGAATCAGCTTCCCTTTCCTTTTCTTTGGCATTGTCTGTCCTCTCTTCTCATTTTTCCTTTAGAAGTGGCCCTTCTCCTGAATGATCAAAGACAGAGGACCTCCCAGGTCTTTGCCGTGTATGAGCAGCAGGACCTTCTACCTTTTCCCCTTTTTTGAGCTCCTGGATTTTTTTCTTAGATATTGGCTCCCCTGTATCATCATTCTCAGAGGTTTGCCCTCTCTTCTCTTCAACAAAGACATCATAGTCTTTAGTTTTGTCTTGAATTTGACCTAAAAAAACTTTGATGCTAGCTGTTTCAACAGGGTCATCTCAACCAGTGACATTTCGAATCGCTTGAGCCCCTCTGCGCAAAATTTCAACAGATGGAGCTTCTAAAGTCTTAATTGTTTGTTGCTCCACTCCTATATGGAATGTCTCAGCACCTTCTCCATATAAACAATTAGACCTTCCCATCTTCTCTTCCATAAGCTTTTTCATTCCTCCCTTGCCAAAGTTGGTACTCAAAGGCAAGTTAGTAGATGCATCATGGATCTTACCATCTTTGAAGACAATAATGCCTCCTTTAATAGCTTCATCACATGATTTGCAACTTCAAAGATTGTGACTGTCTTCTCCATCACAATAAACGCATCTCCTCACAAATGATCTTGCACCTTCAGATGATTGAGGGTCTCGAGACTTTTTCAATTCACTCATTTCCACCTTCAAATCCCTAATATCCTTTATAAGCTCATCTAAAGTTTTTTCTTCAACTGTCTTGACCATCTTAGGAGATGTTGTTGAAGAGGTTGGAGCAAATGATACCTTGGAAGCTTTTGTAGCAGGCTTTGATACTACATCCATCTGAGTTGTCACACTTCTGGATTTCATTCTCCGTTGCTTTGCCACAAGAGCGACTGCTTCCTCCGCTCTCCTCCAATCATTTGTAAAACCTCCTTCAGTGGTTTGATCACCTAAAAGCAAAAAGAGTCTATCTTCCAAAGCATCATCTGCTGCTTGCAAGAACAACTCAGCCTTCCTAGTATCAAAAAGACGCCTTTCTGCTAAAGGCAATTGGTTGTATTTCTTCTCAAAATCTCGCAGCAATTCATTTGGATCCATAGTATTTCCAGGCCGCTGTTCAATCCGATCAATAAAACACCTCTTGGTCATCTTCTCTGAGTCTTCTTCAAAATATTCATGACGCAATCTCTCTTCAAATGTCATCCAAGTAGTAACATTTGCATCCCTTCGAATTTCTTCCACTTTCTCACGAATCTCAAGTACAACAGCTAATGTGAAAGTTTGTATCATTTGAGCCTCAGGTACCTGTTGCACCTCCATCTCACAAACATAAACTTTCAAAAACCTGGTGATGTCCTTCCCATCAAATCTTCCAATCTTATCAACAACACCCTTCAAAGCCTTGGTAGCTCCATTACCTCCAGCTTGAATTTTATATTGATCCATAAATATTGCCAAAGCTCCTAGAATGGTATCCATGTTTGATTGGGCTCCAGAGGAAGCCCCTCCAGTATCCTCCATATTACCTTAGCCAAAACTAGTAGCCCCAAAGCAGCTCTCAGTGGAAGCACCAATTTATGTCGGATAGAGAGAATTCACCTTGGGAAAACGCCGGGTTCCTAGCTGCTACTAGAACTAGCAGGGAACATGAGAGGAAGCCGTGCAAGTATGTTCTATACTTGCACAATATTTCTTCAAGCTTTCTAGTTATACTTGTATTATACTTATACAAGTCTTGTATAAATATAAAGTATAAATACTTGAATAATACTTATACAAATACTTATATAAATACTTGTATAAATCCTTGATATAACACTTGTACAAATACTTGTATAAATCCTTGGTATAATACTTGTACAAATACTTGTACAAGTATTATATATAATACTTGTACAAGTATTATGTATAATACTTGTAGAATAATTATAGAATACTTGTATAAATACAAGTATATATACTTGTCTAAAAAGTATAAGCAAAGTATGTATGTATTCAAGTATACCTCAAAATACAACCGCATATGAGGAATACAAGTTATACAACAAACTGAAACTAAATAAATCACTAAAAATTCATCCAAAGGTCGAATCAAGCGTGCTTACAGCCTATGGAAAGCCAATAATCCATTGTAAAACATATCAAAATTTCACAAATAGATGACTTACCATTTAAAAGTTATGGCTAAAAGAAGTAGGCGCTAAAATTTCCAAGCAAATGCAAAGGCAGCAAAGCTCCTCTTCACTTCAGCCTTTGTTCTGATCACTTCCCTTCTCCAAATTGGACATGCAATAGCTTTTTAGAAAGCTCACTCCATCATCTAGCTTGTTCTAAAATTTTGCATGCATGCCTCTCAAACTCCAGATTTTGTAGCTAGTCGATTCTACTCTTCAAATCCTAGCAACAATTTTTCCTCTTTGACACTTCACGGCTCATAAAACTTTCATCAAAGCTCCAAATGTATTGATTTTTGTTTTTGTAGAAAGCTTACATAAGCTACTATAAGCACCTAAAATATCAAAAGGATTGAAGAGACTGTCCGACTTGGGTAGTTGAACAAAGTCTCTGCCCCTCTTCGTCGGGTGGCAGCAAACCCTTTCCCACTCTCAAGCTTACAACTTTTGCTCTCCAACTCCAAATGCTACAAGAAATGTCTTGATAGATAGCTAGCACAATCTTCCACACTCTCTATAAATTTCACTAAGAAAGAGTTGAAATCAAACTTGCAGTGGCAGCTCGAAGTTTCTGCCCCTCTTCGTCGGGTGGCAGCAAACCTCACTCTACTAAAACAAGCATAACTTTTTGTTCACAACTCCAATACAAGCAAGTGAGTAGGTTCTAAAATCCTCACAACTTGAAGAACACACCCACCAATTTTCACTACAAACACTTCTATCTCCTCGGAGCTATCTCTCTCCAAAGTTCACTATTCAAAACTGCCTCCCCCCTCTCGGTCTAACAAGAGGAGTATATCTCCCTTTCTTTCTATATTAGACTATGAGACGCCCACATGGGCAGCCAAATCCTATTGGATGGGCCTTATTCACCCCATGTTCTTCTTAATACAATGTCTTTAGATTCTCCATAATACAAGCATAATCTTTTTTGATGACATCAAGTCTTTTTTTGTTCAATAAGCAACTTAAAACATATAGCATCAATTTGTATGTCCTCAATTTTTGAAGGTACATATTGAGAAGACATTGATGGTGCCACTGAATTATAATAATGTTGAGGTTTTCTTGTACAACTTTTAGATCAAAATTCAAAAAGCCAATTATCACACTTCATTGCAAAATTGATTGCTTGATTCAATGTTTGAAGATCGGATAAGTTCAGCATCAATTTCTTCACTTCATATTGTAATCCGTAGAAAAACTGACTGATGAGTGCAGCATCATCCCACTTGATTTCAATTGCTAGTTGTCAAAATTGTGAAGCATATAATGTCATTGATCGATTGTCTTGTTGTAAGATATGAATCTTGTTGGTTGCAATATAAGTTGCATCATGTTTTCCATACATAGATCAAAATTCTACTAAAAAAGCTTCTAAATTATCCAATATTGGATCACATTATTGAAGAAAAGATGAAAACCAAGATAAGGTAGAACCTAAAAGTAGTGTACCAATAAACCTAACTTGCGAGCTTGGACTTGAAAAACTTTGCCGTTGTAATTCAATCACCAATTGGACTTGGTTGATGAATCCTCGAAACTTAAATCTTGTGCCATCAAACTTCTCAAGTAGACCAATTTTTGGTTCTCTGATGCTTGGACGATGTTCCAATAGAGGAGGAATTATATGGCTTGGTATAGATGTTGAAGCAGCTCCAACCATATCTATATCTTCATTGTTTGGTAACCTTATTGCTCCTTGTGGAGGTACAGTGAGTTGATGCATAGCAAGTATTAATTCTCTCATTTGTTCTTGCATTTGTGCCATTATACTCTTCATTTCAATAAGCTTGGCCATGATAACACTTCAAAAAAATATCTAATATCACTCAAGAAAAATAGAAAAAAGAACAAAGAAAATACTAAGAATAATATCAATTTAAAAGAGGGTAATCCGCAACTTCTTATATGCTTGTGTCTTATCGAGAAAAAGGGATAATCCACTCTTAATCAAGATAAGACAAAGCTCTGATATTATAAGTGTACTCTTGTCAATCTGTCAAGGACATGAACTAGAAAAAGATGCATAATGTAATAAAAATTGTATAAAAAAAAAGTCACAAAATAAGATAAAGAAAATATGTATAATCAAAGAGAAAGCTAGATAGCTATTACTTAAAAGGCATTGTAGAAATGTGAAACTAGTAGAATCAAGAAAGAGTTGACAAGAATGAAAGGTTTAACATGCTGTTACTTATCTTATCCCCAGAGGCTAAATAGCGGTGATACATAAAGACATCTCTGGCATTGTCTAATTTCTGAGGCAGCATCAAACATACGACAGAGTTTTCCATGCGATGCTTGAAAGCATTCATGAGCTATCAACGTGTC
Source organism: Physcomitrellopsis africana (assembly GCA_036785485.1). NCBI lineage: Eukaryota > Viridiplantae > Streptophyta > Bryopsida > Funariales > Funariaceae > Physcomitrellopsis > Physcomitrellopsis africana. Next base: position 119,591 of record JAWRVF010000982.1, on the reverse strand, counting down.
TTGATCATTTAGCTTATTCAACAAGCTACAACCATTTGTGCCAAGTGGCTAGATTGTTGACCAAGTTTTTAACCTATCAATCATCTATAGACATGTATAAAGGTGATTTCGTAACTATAAAGCTTCTAAGAAGCTTCTCTATTTGATATTATCAAATCAACTTATTTTACCTACTTTTATTGATCTATATTAATTAAATAATTACTAGATTAAATCTTATGTCCGTGACATCTAGTTCTTTGTTCTTGAAATCAATCTAATTATATATATATATATATATATATATATATATATATATATATATTTTGATTTGCTAATTTATTATTTTAAATCTCTGACAATTATTTTTTTAGAATTTTAGCACTAAAAAGATAGAGAAATAACAACTAGCAAATTTAGCTTAAGAACTATCGTTAGCTGACTTATTGAATAAGACATTATGATTGTCACAGCCTTTAAGATAATGAAATAAAAATGAAGATCCTCAAGAACGACATGTTCTTCCTTGAATTGATGGTAAGACATATTATCTTTAATATTACAATCTTAGAAGAGACTCTTTGTAATTGGTGATACTTTTAGAGATAAAAACTACTTTTGATAGTATTCCAAATATTTTTTTTTAAGGAAGTTATGAAAGTCTTAACAATATTCAAATATCGAGGTGAACTTCTTACTTTAGTATGAAACACTGTGAATGATTAAGATGATCTATCAATCACATTTGAAGAGAACAAAAATCAGAGTATGTGGCAAATATAATTTGACGCATCTTGGACTTCCTCAATATATAATCATCACTCCTTGTGGAATTCATTCTTAGAAAGGAAGATAATGTCACAAATATAAGGTTTATTCTAATAATTATTTAAATAATATGGATAGATAGAATTACATAAAAATAAAATAATTTAATAATATCTTATAGAAAATCTTCTTAGAAGCTTTATAGATGCGGTTTCATCTTTATTCATATCTATAAGTGATTGGTAGGTTAGAAATTTGGCCAACAAATTAGTCACTTATCACACATGTTGGTAGCTTGTGGAATAAGCTAATTATGTGGTGCACATATAAAAAACTTGTCTTATAAATTTGATATGTATCTTGCAAATTGGATAAGTATTAGAGGTCTTATAGAACGTCGCCACATAGCTCTTTGGTAGATAGTATATATAACAACAAGAGTGAAGCCTTCTTTACTCTTATCAACGCCTTTTTTGATCATGGTTTTGTTTCAAGAGTCTCTACTCTTCTTGTCTTTGGCAATATCCATTATAATTTAATGTAATACCATCTTTGAGAGACTCTTTATTCTTTTCGAGTGTCACAAGAATATTTTGATATTTAGGTTGTTTGTATTTCATATACTTCATAGTAGTACACTTACTATTCAAAATTATTCTATTAGTGAAGCAAGACATAAAAGAGATTGTAAAGAACTAAGATCAAGCAAAATAGATTGATGATTATTTTAAAATAAAAAAAAAATATATATATATATATATATATATATATATATTATCATTAAACTTGCCATTATAAAAGATGGTTCTATTTGCAAAACAAGTTGTGATATAAAAAATATTGAAGGCCTTTCTATTAAACTAGTAACATTGTAATTTAGAATTCATTTACTTAAAGTGGCTTCACACTCATGAGTGCAAGTATAAGTGTGTGGTTGGCAGTTGCTTCTACTTCGTAAGACTTTGTAATCAATTATTTGTATAATTGGCCTAATTAAAATTGTTGGTAATAAAGTTATAACTTAAAGCATGGTTGTTAGATGTTATCCTTGGATTTTACATGTTAAAAAGATCTAAAAGTCTAAATTGGAATACTTTGGATGTAAATAGATCCAAAATCTAATGGATTAGAAGCTTCTTTCAAGACTTAGCTTTAAATTGGATAAAGTGTAAGAATCACCTTAAATCAATGTTAGATGGTCATTTATCTTATTGTATATCATTTTATAAGTATCAATTCAAAAATAATCTTTCTTGTATCATAATTGATAAGTTGTAGAAAAAATTTGTATTAAAAAGAAATTTCATACCAACAATCAATTTGACTTGGATTGCATACAACTTAACTTTGATAGAGATTATAAGAGTTGGATTTAGATTAAAAAACTATAAGAGATACAAAGTAGTGAGTTGGAAAATACTCTATATTCATAATCAAGTTGAAGAAAACTATTGTATCAATAATAATAATAATAATAACACTTTTTTTTCCTTGTACTTGATACATTATATTTTTTGATTTATTTCTCTTTCCGCATATGTACATCCATAACCATTAACATTCATGGTTATTTATATTGTTTCAATTAATTGTGAATGGCTAATTATCTTTTTATTAATGACTAACTTAATCTATTCTACCCTAAACTTTAAGATGTCTAATTCTTGGGTCGGATATCTCTAACTTGTCTACTATTATGTGGACCTCATTTGTCCAATTGTTATGTGGGTAGGATAATTGTGACATATGTTGTCGTATGACGTGGCCTTCTATCTGGGAATACACTGGGTACCTGGTTGTGGAGAGTTTATTTGAAATTTGATGGCAAAAACCAATAGGTGGTTTGTCCTCAGTAAAAAAGACAAATAATACAAAAATATCATAAAAGAGAAGTTATGTGTATAAACCCTTTTGTATTCAAGTAGGTTTGTACAAAAAGGGTTCAAATTTCCACAAAAATCCTTCAAAACTTTATTCACCTGCAAGGACCTATTTCTTGCTGAACTTTAGAGTCCAATAACTCTTGATCCAATTGTTCAATTTCTAAAACATTTCATTCAAAGTGTAGATAATCTTCTTAAGTTTCACCACAAGAAAGAATCAACCGTAAATTCGTTTCCAATCGTCTGAAATCTCAAAACCCCTAACAGGTGCTTGAAACCCTAGCTCAAAGACAACCGAGCACTAATTTCCTTATATCTCACAAACCCAAAACCATAATGCCACAAAAGTTTTGCACATAGTCTTGTGACATAAACATATACACTTCTGAAAATTTTGAGCCAAAAATCTATCAAATTGCATAAGATATAGCTCAAAATGTAACCACTATGTAAGCGGGTTACTTACTGCCCTTAAGTCTGTAAGCACTGACTTCAACTCTCAATATCTCCTTCACCTTAGCTTGGATTTTATTGAGACATATATAAAAAGTTTAGTTGTAAAAGTGCTCTCTTCAATCCTAATCGTTGATCCTTGATTGCTCTCTGTATGCACAAGTTATACCCAAAAGAGCGACAGTAGGTCCAAAATCAACACCTTAACTTTGAGCGCCTATAGCTTCTTCATAAAAAGTGCAAATCACACAAAATTTGCACCTAAACCAGATCCAAAAACCTAAACCTTATGATCCTAGCCTCTGATGTTCGACTCTCCTCCAAAAAAAAACCCTAGCTCCTAATAAACCCTCGAGCAGCCTCCTTGAAGCCCATTGGGCATGATTTTTGGCCAATTAGAATAGAGATTTCTATCATCCACCTCTATTCATCCACATGGATGGCCAAACTACCTTTTTTACACTAAAAATCCTTTTCTAATCCTTCTTCTTATAAGATTTACATACTTGGTGCTTTAAGCACCAAATAAAAGAAGTAAATAAGATCTTAAGGATCACCAATGTCTAACATAGGTGACTTAAGATATATACAAGTTATTATCCATATAAAATTAACTTCAAAAGTCACTACTAAAAGGAACATAAGGTTGTATAAACCTTAATAATAATCCTTTTAATAGATCCTTTCTAAACTACCAACCTAATCATATCCTATAACCAATAAAATCTACTGATATGACTTTGATTTAGCTAAGTAGTAAATTGTACATTAAATATATATATACATTTTTTTCACATAGTAGCCAAACCACAACATGACATCCACCCCCTGCAAACCTGTGCATCTTTTGGTATGCACCAACGACAGTTGAAGTTGTGGTCGGCGTCATACTATTGCTCCAGCTATATCTTCTTCAAAATCTTGTTCTTCTTCTTCATCTGTAAAGAAGTTAATTTCTTCTCTTTTATCTTCATGTGTTACGTCTTGACCCCGTTGTTTGAAGAGTTTTATGCGTTTTTCTGCAATTGGAACTTTAAGGTGTATTCCATCTAGCTCCCTTAATACATATGTGGCATTATCCAAAACATTTACAACCACATAAGGTCCAAACCAGTGTTTAGAAAATTTTCTAAGAGTACTATGCTGGTTATCCAAGCTACTATCATACACCAAAACCCAATCACCTTCTTGAATTTCTTTTGGCCTTAATCGATGTTGCTTGTCAAATCTATCTTTATTTTTGATTCGTGCCTCCCTTAGTTTAACAACTGCTTTTTCTATATCTTCAGGTCTTCTCTCTAATTGACGGATTTGAAGTGCAAGAAGATCTTCTCTAGACACATTGTCTTGCCAAGGTAATACATTCCAAGTATATATTTGCTCTTCAATCGGCATAATAGGCTTTTGTCCTTGTATCAATTCTGTGGGCATACATCTAGTTACTGAACTGTGAGTAGTACGATCAGCCCATAGAGCAAATAGTAATAATCTTGGCCATTCTTTTGTCCTTCTTTTACATGCTTTAATAATGGCTTTTACTATCGGAGGATGACCTCACTCACTTTTGGCATTACCCTCTGGATTATATGCTGTTGTAAGTCACCGAGCGATCGCATCTTTCAAAAATTCCTTGCTTCATGTGTATACAATTCTCCATGATCTATAATAATCTTTCAGTATCAGGTATCTGCGTCGCATCACTCTAGTAAAATCTCTGAAACTCTTTGGGTGGATTAAAAAGACTTCACGTCTTACTCCTTTGGTTGAATCGGTCCGAACCATTCGAACCGTGGTATCGCGTTTCTTGTAATCCCTGGGCATAGTAATTCGTCACCATCATTTATAGTGTATTCTTTAGAATATGTAGCAACACAAGAGTACAATGTCGAGATCTTTGAATACGTTTAAGCGGAGGTGGCGTGATTCCTTGAGCTTTCTTCGTCTCTTGTCATCATACTGATATTTTTCTTTAAGCTTGTTAAAGGTAGCATAAATACTTCTATGACCAGCCCACAAGCTATCATGGAATTCTTGAATCAACTGCTCTTGCATTTCCTTCTTGCAAATTACTCTTTGTGGTATACCACTGTCCCTTTTACATGGCTTCCATAAGTATCCATCTCGTAAAAGGTAGTTATAGGCTTTTCGCCTAATTTGCTTAAAATAAATATCATTCTATTCTGGTTGCCTTGATAGCGTGCTCAAATAATATCCAATATCTAACCATTCTCTTTCATATAGTTCTTCCATGAATAGTTTTGGATACTCCTTCTTTCGTTGTTGTATTTGAGAATAGAAGGTAATACCTACATCTACGGTGTCGGGTAGAGAGAATTCGCCTTGGAAAAACGCCGGGTTCCTAGCTGCTACTAGAACTAGCAGAGAACATGAGAGGAAGCCGTGCAAGTATGTTCTATACTTGCACAATATTTCTTCAAGCTTTCAAGTTATACTTGTATTATACTTGTATAAGTCTTGTACAAATATAAAGTATAAATACTTGAATAATACTTATACAAATACTTATATAAATACTTGTATAAATCCTTGGTATAACATTTGTACAAATACTTGTATAAATCCTTGGTATAATACTTGTACAAATACTTATACAAATATTATATATAATACTTGTAGAATACTTATAGAATACTTGTATAAATACAAGTATATATACTTGTATAAAAGTATAAGCAAAGTATGTATGTATTCAAGTATACCTCAAAATACAACCGCATATGAGGAATACAAGTTATACTACAAATTGAAATTAAATAAATCACTAAAAATTCATCCAAAGGTCGAATCAAGCGTGCTTATAGCCTATGGAAAGCCAATAATCTATTGTAAAACATATCAAAATTCTACAAATAGATGACTTACCATTTAAAAGTTATGGCTAAAAGAAGTAGGCGCTAAAATTTCCAAGCAAATGCAAAGGCAGCAAAGCTCCTCTTTACTTCAGCCTTTGTTGTGATTACTTCCCTTCTCCAAATTGGACATGCAATAGCTTTTTAGAAAGCTCACTCCATCATCTAGCTTGTTCTAAAATTTCGCATGCATGCCTCTCAAACTCCAAATTTTGTAGCTAGTCGATTCTACTCTTCAAACCCTAGCAACAATTTTTTCTCTTTGACACTTCACGGCTCATAAAACTTTCATCAAAGCTCCAAATGTATTGATTTTTGTTTTTATAGAAAGCTTACATAAGCTACTATAAGCACCTAAAATATCAAAAGGATTGAAGAGACTGTCCGACTTAGGTGGTTGAACAAAGTCTCTGCCCCTCTTCGTCAGGTGGCAGCAAACCCTTTTCCACTCTCAAGCTCACAACTTTTGCTCTCCAACTCCAAATGCTACAAGAGATGTCTTGATAGATAGCTAGCACAATTTTTCACATTCTCTATAAATTTCACTAAGAAAAAGTTGAAATCAGACTTGCAGTGGCAGCTCGAAGTTTCTGCCCCTCTTCGTCGGATGGCAGCAAACCTCACTCTACTAAAACAAGCATAACCTTTTGTTCACAACTCAGCCAAGCCAGTAGTAGTGGGTTCTAAAATCCTCACAACTTAAAGAACACACCCACCAATTCTCATTACAGACGCTTCTATCACCACGGAGCTATCTCTCTCCAAATTTCACCACTCAAAACTACCTCTCTTCTTCGGTCTAGCAAGAGAGGTATATCTCCATTTCTTTCCATATTAGACTATGAGGCGCCCACATGGGCAGCCAAATCCTATTGGATGGGCCTTATTCACCCCATGCTCTTCTTTCTTACCCTTCATAAGGTCCATTCTACCTCAAAAATCAACAAGAAAGGTAAAACAACCTTTACTTTTCTTCTAATTACAAAAGAGTCTATTCTAGGATATAAATAAGGTAGGAACAAAACAAATAGCCATCTTAATTCACTAACTAAGTGGCTATAATAAATCCTCTCCTTATAATATCTTCTAAAATAACCTCTAGCACTCACACATATATTAACAATAGATACAAGATTTTTAATATTTTTACACACTGCACGTAAATGCAGTACGACATGCTCCCCCTCTAAACCTGCACATCCTCCGGTATGTGCCAAGTTTAATCCTCTTCATCCTCCGTTTCAATCTCTTCATCACCTTCTGGTATTTTTTTGTTTTCTGATGGAGTTAAGATCATTGGTGTGAAACTTTCCATCCCTTCTTCTATATGTTTCCACATTATTTGAAACTCTTAGTATCGATTTCTAGCTTATTTCAATGGGCCATTTTCCCCTGTCAAAAATTCTTCTAGATATGATTTTTATTTGGAAGCCATGAATAATCAAAGCTAAAATCATATCTTCAAGCTCTCCAAGCTTCACCTTTGTCCAAAATAAATGATAATAGTCCATCTTTCCTTCTTTGCTGTACTCAAAGTTGTACTTATTTGCATAGATAAGTACCTTTGTGTCCTTGTGAATCATCTTTTCATTTGTTATTTCTTCAACCACATATTCTTGAATTTTGATGGTCTGGGCTTCTTTTGTTAAGCCTTGCGCTCCTCCACATTCAAATTCACCTTCATTTTAGATATATATTGTATCCATAATAATCCTTCTTTTACTCATATTCATTCCAACAAACATTTGTAAAATCTCATCTTCCATTTCTCCATTGAAAAATTCTTCTATTTCTTCAACTTTCTCTTCTTGAGTTTGTAAGGCCTGGACCTTTATATCATAGTCTCTAATCCCTTCTTCGTTATTTTCCACCATCTTCTCACATTCCACAAAACTATTATCTTTGGTTATATCACTTTTGTTGCTGACCATGCAGGTTTGTGCAAACATTTGTAAGATCATATCTTCCTCCTCATTAGTCAGGCAATGTTTTCTTACGGCAACCATTGGCCAATTTCTTAGCGCTCTCTTCCGTAGCTTTTTAAAATTAGAATGAAACTGCTTTTTTTCTTTCCTTGGCATTGGCTTGTCCCTTTCATCCCACATTTTTAACTTTGAAGTGGCCCTTCCTCACCAAATGATCGAGGCAGAGGACCTCCAATCTTGTCATATTGTGCTTTGAAAGCACTTGGTAGTTCCGTTTACTCTAGCGAGTTACATATTGATCCGCCCTTGTAAAGCTCCTAGAATGGTATCCATGTTTGATTAGGCTTCAAAATAAGCCCCTCCAGTATCCTCTATATTACCTTAGCCAAAACTAGTAGCCCCAAAGCAGCTCTCAGTGGAAGCACCAATTATGTCGGGTAGAGAGAATTCGCCTTGGGAAAACGCCGGGTTCCTAGCTGCTACTAGAATTTGCAGAGAACATGAGAGGAAGCCGTGCAAGTATGTTCTATACTTGCACAATATTTCTTCAAGCTTTCAAGTTATACTTGTATTATACTTGTACAAGTCTTGTACAAATATAAAGTATAAATACTTGAATAATACTTATACAAATACTTGTATAAATACTTGTATAAATCCTTGATATAACATTTGTACAAATACTTGTATAAATCCTTGGTATAATACTTGTACAAATACTTATACAAATATTATGTATAATACTTGTAGAATACTTATAGAATACTTGTATAAATACAAGTATATATACTTGTATAAAAAGTATAAGCAAAATATGTATGTATTCAAGTATACCTCAAAATACAACCGCATATGAGGAATACAAGTTATACAACAAATTGAAATTAAATAAATCACTAAAAATTCATCCAAAGGTCGAATCAAGCGTGCTTACAGCCTATGGAAAGCCAATAATCCATTGTAAAACATATCAAAATTTCACAAATAGATGACTTACCATTTAAAAGTTATGGCTAAAAGAAGTAGGCGCTAAAATTTCCAAGCAAATGCAAAGGCAGCAAAGCTCCTCTTCACTTCAGCCTTTGTTGTGATCACTTCCCTTCTCCAAATTGGACATGCAATAGCTTTTTAGAAAGCTCACTCCATCATCTAGCTTGTTCTAAAATTTTGCATGCATGCCTCTCAAACTCCAGATTTTGTAGCTAGTCGATTCTACTCTTCAAACCCTAGCAACAATTTTCCCTCTTTGACACTTCACGGCTCATAAAACTTTCATCAAAGCTCCAAATGTATTGATTTTTGTTTTTGTGGAAAGCTTACACAACCTACTACAAGCATTTAAAATATCAAAAAGATTGAAGAGACTGTCCGACTTGGGTGGTTGAACAAAGTCTCTGCCCCTCTTCGTCGGGTGGCAGCAAACCCTTTCCCACTCTCAAGCTCACAACTTTTGCTCTCCAACTCCAAATGCTACAAGAGATGTCTTGATAGAAAGCTAGCACAATTTTCCACACTCTTTGTAAATTTCACTAAGAAAGAGTTGAAATCAAACTTGCAGTGGCAGCTCGAAGTTTCTGCCCTTCTTCGTCGGGTGGCAGCAAACCTCACTCTACTAAAACAAGCATAACTTTTTGTTCACAAATCCAATACAAGCAAGTGAGTAGGTTCTAGAATCCTCACAACTTGAAGAATACACCCACCAATTTTCACTACAAACACTTCTATCTCCTCGGAGCTATCTCTCTCCAAAGTTCACCACTCAAAAATTGCCTCCCCTCTCGGTCTAGCAAGAGGAGTATATCTCCCTTTCTTTCTATATTAGACTATGAGACGCCCACATGGGCAGCCAAATCCTATTGGATGGGCCTTATTCACCCCATGCTCTCCTTTCTTATCCTTCATAAGGTCCATTCTACCTCAAAAGTCAACAAGAAAGGTAAACAACCTTTACCTTTTTTCTAATTACAAAAGAGTCTATTCTAGGATATAAATAAGGTAGGAACAAAACAAATAGCCATCTTAATTCACTAACTAAGTGGCTATAATAAATCCTCTCCTTATAATATCTTCTAAAATAACCCTTTCCTGCATATAATATGATAGATCTGAAGATTTTTAATATTTTTATCAGCTACTTGGCGTGAAATGCGATGCAACTGTGGTATCATCAATTATAATGCTGCTTCTTGTTCGTATCTGGCTAGAGATAACGCCTCCATCCCTTTGGATTATTTTTACCTGCTATGTGCTTGAATTCAGAATTTAAAGACTTAATATATGCAATCCACCTCAGCATAGCAATATCAGGGGTATTACAATTGGTGATCATTCCTAATAGTGGCAAACAATCTATTTCCACTATCATTGGTGCTCCAATTAGATAATCTCTATCAGTTTTCATGGCTGTCACTGCCCCCCATAATTCTCGTTTTACTTGTGGATAGCACCTTTGTCTTTCACTTAATACTTTGGCTCCAAATCGTATAGCAAATCGATTCCCTTCTTCATCATCCTGTCCCAGTGCCCAACCAATAGCTATTGGACTAGTATCAACTGTAAGTATCACCGGTTTTCTATTCTCATAACTTACTGTACGTAGCACAAGTGGAAAAGACAATGATTGCTTCAACCTTTGCATTGCTTCTATATGTATCCTCTCCCATTTAAACCTCTTCCTTTTTTGTAGCAGACCATAGAGAGGATCTGCTATATGTGCATAATGTGAAATCCATATATAATAAAATAAACAAGCTCCCAAAAATCTCCGTACCTCTATTTGTGAGCTATAAACTTCTTTCATCCGTTGTATGGCATCTACTTTAGTAGGGTCTTGTTTACGACCAAACCATCCACATAAATGCCCCACAATAACAACCTCTCAAACGCCAAAGGTTGATTTAGCTCCTGATAAGGTCAAGTGGACTTCTTCAAGCCGTGATAAAATCTTATTACAATCCAAAATATGACTAGATACAAATTTACGACACCCCCTCTGATCCATTATTTCTTCTTTTCTTTCTTCTATACACCCTTTTATTGGAATATCATCCAAGAAAGGCATAGTCTTTTCTGGAATAAAATCACAAAGTACCTTATTCATCCCATTCATCATATGAGCAATTGAGTTTGTTGCTCCTTGTGGTAATGTACACATTTTCACCAGCCCTAAAGGTGTCCTCATAGTAGTGATATCCCTGCTTCCTTCCGCAAGTTGAAACTGGTTGTACCCAGAATAAAGATCTCCAATAGAATAAATGGCTCTACCAGCAAATGCTTCAGCAAATTCTCCAACAATTGGTCCCACTCTTGTATTTCTAATGGTCACTTGATTCACTGGTTGCATATCTTGAATAAACCGTAGAGTTCCATTCTTCTTTGGTACTATAAACCAACGACTAGAATATGGTGCAAATGATGGTTTTAAGATTTTTATCTGTATCTTTTCTTTTAATAGCTCTATAAGTTTGAATAGATGCGCTCTAGGTACCGAAATTGGCCTTAGATCCCATGGAGCATGTGAAACTGTAAATATAACCATTGGTGCCACAATACTTGGATTTACACATCCAATTTCTAAGGGTTCAAAAGCAAAAGTCTTTCTATGCTTCCTCAACATTTTTCTGAATTCTATTTCTTCGGTAGGTAGAAGAAAATCCACGGATCCTACTTTCAACTCTTTGAACGTACTTTCTGTAAACTTATGGCCAATTTGATCAAGATTTTGTAAACCTCTTTCCTTTGAAGCCTCTTGAACTTGGTGGTTTGAATCATTAGACAATGGTGTAGCTACTGGTTTTATTTTTCTTTCTACAATTTTGTACCTAGTTTCAACTTTGACTTCATAACCCTGAAACGCTTGTATAATGGAGTAGAGCTCTCTTGAATGTACTTGCACCACTTGATCTTCATCTGTTACTTCAACCTTTATAAGTTCTTCCAATATATCTTCTAAACCTGTTTCTGTATATATACCTATTATCTTGTCATCTTCATCGAGCACATCCACTCTTTTTAGGTCTTTTTCTATTTTTCTCACATTCCTTTTCTCTTGTTTTTGTAGATCATTAATTTGCATATATACAGCAAATCCACTTTTAAAAATTTCTACAAATCATGTACAAAAGGTACTTTTTTCTCTTTGCGAGAGTACCTTCTCTGATGTACCACCACATCCTCGCTCTATAGTGGTACCCTGCAAAAATCCTTAAACTCTTCATCAATTTTTGGTAATGAGCCACTTTGTAGATAATCCCTGTTGCGCTCATGATTAGCAGGTATTGTTAAAAATTGCACTGCTCGTTTATCATCTTGGCTTCTAATGCGAGCACATGCAGATCCATCATCTAATACTTTGATTTCCATCCTCACAGCAATAATATATGATTGTCCAAAAATTATTGGATAAAAAGTATTGTTCTGAACAAAGAAGTTTTGTTCAGTAGATATATCTCCAATTTTCACCTTTACATCTGAACAAGCACCATAAAGATCTCCACGTGTGTTATTTGCTGCTCGGATCACCCAACCATGTTCAGTGTCAATAAGCCACCTCCCACATTTATAAATGTCTTTAGACATAATATTGATTTTAGATCCATGATCAATAAAAACAACTACTAGATCTGTCAAATCCCCCACCTTCATCAAAGTTTCTGTAGTGGCTCTAGTCCAATGCTTCTTAGAGTAATGACTAGGACCTTTGTCATCAATCTTATCTTCATCCAAGGAAAATTGATCCTTTTGATTGATACAACATTAAGCTAACTCCAACTCTTCTTCTTCTGTTAATGTTGTATTTAAAGCATTAGACATTGCTGATTCTCCTATCAATTGTCTTTTCCGTTTAATGGTGTCAATAATGACATCATGAAATTCTTTTTTTGCAATGCCTAAAATTTCATATAAAGTGAATTCAATTTTGGCATTCAACGCCCTTTCTTCCAACACCCCTTTTAAATCTGTAGTTGCCTCTATATCCGATTGCAGCTTATAGGCAACAAGCTTATATTTTTTTCTTTTTTTTACTGGCTTCCATCCCTTCTTTCCATTTTTTTTTTTGTAGTGATGCATCTCTAGAGTGTGATGTTGATGGCTCAACCTTGGATGGTCTACTACCTTGTAATATAGGTACTTCCTTGTTTTGTATTGTTTTTGTATCCTTTTGAAATCTCCTTTTGTTATCTGGTTCCTGGAGATTTTCTTCTGTTATATTTCTTTCCCTTTTTACATCCATCAAAGCTTCATGGTGGGATTTTGCCATATAAGCATGTACAGACATAGTATCAACTAGGTCATCCCATCCTGTTGCATTCCTAATTATTGTGGCTGCATTGAGTAACTCTTGCCTTGATGTTTTTCCCTTATTCATGCTAGTGATAGCATGATTCCATAAATCTCCCGTATCTACATGTTTGTCAAAAACATCCTCCTTCTCCCTTATAACCTCGATACCATAAGTGGTAGCTTTTTTTGATGCCATAGTATGTTGAGATAGATAATCCTCTAAAACCCTTTTCATCCCTCCTTTTCCAAAGTTGGTTTTGAAGAACTCACCTGTGTTATGCAGTGCAATCTTTCCATCTTTCCATATAATTACTCCTTGTTGCAGAATATTAGCAAAATCTCTACATTCCTTATGAGGATGCTCCATACTATCGCACCAAATACATCGTTGTATATATCCTTGCTTTGATGTAGGTTTGATCTCAGATATTCTTCTTTTTTCTTCTAGCTTTGCCAATTTGATTTGTAAGTCTTTCATTCCTTTCACTAACTCCTCAATTGCATCTTTTTGTGGTACAACTGTGGACATAGGAATTGGAATAGTACTTACTGGTATAGCAGGTTCTGATACTTGCCTGCGAGATATTGTAATTGGAGGAGGCTTAGTTTCTTGTCTTACCACTACCTTGCCTCTTTGGTATTCTCTATTAGCAAGTATACCTACTGCTTCATAGACTTTTTTCCAGTCAATTGTAAGTCCATTGTCTTCTGTGTTATCCTCCAATAATAATTCCAACTCCCTTTGTAACTCACTATCGGTTGATTGGAGAAATAGTTCTACCTTGTCATTTTCAAGTGTAAGTTTTTCCACCCGAGACAATTGAAGAAATTGCCTTTCAAACTCCCGAAATAATTCTGTTGCAACCAACTCCTTGTTGGATTTATTAACCCATTCCATAAGTGATTTTTTTGTCATCCTTTCAACATCCTCCAAAGAATACTCTTCTCTTAGCTGAAGGGTAAAATCTTCCCATTTTGCTCCATGAGTTTGAATAATCCCCTTAATGTGCTCACGGAGTTCAGGTACAACTGCTAGCTCAAATGTTAAGATCATCTCCTTCTCCGGTACTTTATTAAGCTCCATCTCCCGTGAATAATACTTCAAATACTTGGAAATGTTTTTTCCATCAAACTGATCTAATATGCCAACAACAGATTCTAAGGCTTTGGTAGCCATAGCCTCCTTACGCTCCACTGCTTGTTGTTGTTGCAAATAAAGAGCAAATGCTTGCAACATTTGAGCTGTAGCAGGATCAAGCTGCATTGGTGATGCTCCACTGCAGTTTCCACTACTATCTCCTTGTTCCCCTGCCATAATAAAGGCCAAAATATTTCTTCAAAACTCCCCACCCCAGATGTTTCACGTCGGGTTCACCAAATATGTCGTATGACGTGGCCTTCTATCTGGGAATACACTGGGTATCTGACTGTGGAGAGTTTATTTGAAATTTGATGGCAAAAACCAATAGGTGGTTTGTCCTCAGTAAAAAAGACAAATAATACAAAAATATCATAAAAGAGAAGTTATGTATATAAACCCTTTTGTATTCAAGTAGGTTTGTACAAAAAAGGTTCAAATTTCCACAAAAATCCTTCAAAACTTTATTCATCCGCAAGGACCTATTTCTTGCTGAAATTTAGAGTCCAATAACTCTTGATCCAATCGTTCAATTTCTAAAACATTTCATTCAAAGTGTAGATAATCTTCTTAAGTTTCACTACAAGAAAGAATCAATCGTAAATTCGTTTCCAGTCGTCTGAAATCTCAAAACTTCTAGCAGGTGCTTGAAACCCTAGCTCAAAGACAACCGAGCACTATTTTCCTTATATCTCACAAACCCAAAACCATAATGCCACAAAATTTTTGCACATAGTCTTGTGACATAAACATATACACTCCTAAAAATTTTGAGCCAAAAATCTATCAAATTGCATAAGATATAGCTCAAAATGTAATCACTATGTAAGCGGGTTACTTACTGCCCTTAAGTCTGTAAGCACTGACTTCAACTCCCAATATCTCCTTCACCCTAGCTTGGATTTTATTAAGGCGTATGTCAAAAGTGTAGCTGTAAAAGTGTTCTCTTTAATCCTAGTCGCCGATCCGCCATTGCTTGCTGTATGCGCGAGTTATACTCAAAAGAGTGATAGTAGGTCCAAAATTAACACCTTAACTTTGGGCGCCTATAACTTCTTCATAAAAAGTGAAAATCACACAAAATTTGCACCTAAACCAGATCCAAAAATCTAAACCTTATGATTCTTGCCTTTGATGTTCGACTCTCTTCGGAAAACAAACCCTAACTCCTAATAAACCCTCGGGCAGCCTCCTTGAAGCCCATTGGGCATGATTTTTGGCCAATTAGAATAGAGATTTCTATCATCTACCTCTATTCATCCACATGGATGGCCAAACTACCCTTTTTACACTAAAAACCCTTTTCTAACCCTTCTTCTTATAAGATTTACATACTTGGTGCTTTAAGCATCAAATAAAAGAAGTAAATAAGATCTTAAAGATCACCAACGTCTAACATACGTGACTTAAGATATATACAAGTTACTATCAATATAAAATTAACTTCAAAAGTCACTACTAAAAGGAAAATAAGGTTGTATAAATCTTAATTATAATCCTTTTAATAGATCCTTTCTAAACTACCAACCTAATCATATCCTATAACCAATAAAATCTACTGATATGACTTTCATTTAGCTAAGTAGTAAATTGTACATTAAATATACATGTACATTTTTTTCACATAGTAGCCAAATCACAACACGACAACGTTCTATTCTTTAGACCCTATTGGTCCAAATCTCTTTGTTGGATGAATTCTTCCAAACTACCCTTGGTAAATTAGGCCAATTAACATAGATCAAAGCACAAAATGGTATTGGCAATTGTGCCAACATCTTCTTAAGATTTCACATAATATAATTTAAAATCTTCATTTGTCTTGGTATTGGAATGGCTTGTATGTAAGTAAGTAAGTATCCATTTCTCCAAAATGAATTGTTGTAATATGTTGCCAGCTTTCTCCACCCTGGTCATAGAGTCGATAAAATGTTTCACATATATCCTGCCATCTATCCAAAAAGACTATCCCCACGTGCATTGAGTGCCAAGGAAACAAGTTCGTGGTATCCACCAAGTCCAAGGTTAGAGCTTTGCAGTATTGTCGGCTTATATGAACTCAGTGATGACGTTTCTCGTGTATCTGTCCATGTGCAGCATCTGGATCAAGGGTGGCATCACGTGCAACTAAGAATTCAAGTTGTAGGTTGCAATGACGCGGCTTTCCCATTTTCTTAGCCTGAAATGCAGTACCGTGCAGTGCTCGTGGTGTACCGTAAAATGTCATGGTGTCGAAAGTTGATTGAGTATTCCTGCTGCGCTGCAGTTTTGGAAATCTTTGGAGTGCCAAGGTTGTTAGACCTTGGTTTCATTTTCTTTCAATTTAATAATTTCAAAACATTGGTCTCATGAGTGTTCACCAGGTGCTTTTGCTGCGGTTGACTAGAATGGGCAAGTAAGTTTGAAAGCGGTACTAAGAGCGATTTAGGCTTCGAAAGTTGATCGTTTGAGCTTTTCATGTCAACGGGTCCGTTCCCTGAGGCGATGGGACCAGGTTTGAGTTCGAGAGTAATCAACTCTGCAACATGCGCTCTTTCTTGGCCATTGGCGTAGATTTCGACCTACTCCGACTTACTGATACGATTGCTAGGTCCGTAAAATTTCGCTGTGAGATCCTTTGTGGACATGACTGCAAACGTCCTCCAAAGACTAGGACTGATACTCAACGTGCTGCAATTTTCCTAAAGTGGTGGTAGTTGTGAGTCTCATCTAGCACCAAGGGCGAGGTTCGCTGCAACCGACAAGACAGAAGCCATGAACATTCCAACCAAACGTGGCCCGTGATAGAATCCTCTCTAATCAAAGTGCTTCCCAACGTTTGACGCCGACGTGAATCGCAGCTCCTTCACCTTCACTTACTTGAGCATCTCGGCGCTATGGCAATCTTAATCGGAGTCTCCATCACACGCACTGCCATGCAAAGATCGTACCACATGTGTGACATATTTCTGGATACACGTGACAATGGGTCGCTAGATCCTCTACAGGGTCCAAGAGGGTGTTGTACACAGACCACAGTCCACGGAAACATGGTGAGACTCAGTAGAAGTGCCAAACAATACCTCGTCACCTACCCCACAGTTGGAATGAGTGCGAAAGGTTCGCCAGCCAAAGTGCCTCTCTCATACGCTCCACTGAGCGATGTTTTGACTAAGCTCCTCTAAACATCCACTCTCCCAATTCCGAAACAAGAGAGGAATTGAACTCTTACATACACCACTGCTTCTCGGAGTTCAGCGTCGTCAAGCTTTGAAAAAACTAAACTCTAGGTGATTCTTGACTTGTGTAACCATACCCGACTCAAACACAACCCACTCATTCATCGGATTCGGAATATTGCACCATCCTGCATTTAAAACTGATCCAACTGAACGCATCACTAGACACACACCAAAGGGTGATACCAAGACAACTTGAACTAGGGAACTGATCCCAAAACCAAAAGAGGTCAAAAACTGGATATGATGCAAGCTCATCGCACACACCGGGAAACCACACTCAGAAAGGAAGCATAAATGTCAAGCCTCTCCAATATGAGAAACCGAATCCACTCATCTATCGAAAGTAGGAATCTGCTCTACCTACAAGAAACCAAACAACCATAATTGCCTACAAGCGTTACCTCAGCCGCAGTCGACCGGCTACTCCTTCAACAAGCAACTGAGACAATGCATTGCCCAACTGAATCACACAGATGAACTGGAAATCCGCTGACGGACTAGAATCAAGCCAGAACGGCCCCATGATTTACGAGTCCGACCCCACCATTGGGTGGGGTCGGAATCTGGAGGCACCAGTTCCGCGCTCCTGCTTTCGGTGTCACTTGATACCCCGCTGTGGATCCAGTGGAAGTTGTGAAGTTCTGTGCTACTGGATCGGATGTCTCCAGCTCAAGCACGGTCGGCGATTTAAGTCCAGGTTTCGTGTGATGTCCTTGGACCTACTCAACAGGGCTTCGGGACCTGCGCAAACCGGCTCCCGCAGATGGAGTCCAATGAACGAGGGCGGATGAGAGAATGGTTCCTCCCACTTTGCTGCGTGCCGAGACGCCCTGTGGAAGAATCTGGGATGAACCACAGAATGGAGGGACTTCCCTGTCTCCACCTTCTTTCGTCCAATCGCGAAGGTGGGGGTTGATTCTCCGCGCCCCTCCCGGCCCTGGACACAATGACCTCCACAGCAGCCGCGAGTGAAAGTCGAAACGAAGTGACTTTCAATCGACCTCCGCTCTGGAAACTTGTTTGTTCGGTGGTTACTTACCGCCATCAACGGACCCGCAAGCAGCCGGTAGCCGCATTCTTGACGAGTCAACTTGAAGCCACGGAGTTCGGAATTGGGAGTTCCAGTTGGCGGCGATCCAGATTGGCGGGCCTTCGGTTCAATATAACCCCCACGTCCGCAGCAAACACTCACCTCACTCCGGATCCCGACACCGAGGCTGCAGTGAGTCTCTACATCACGCAGCAGTATTTCCGGCGCTAGTTACAGTTTTCCCTCCGGATCCGACGGGGTTGCAGAACCGGCACCACAAAGGATCGACCCTCTGGCGAGCTCTCAGGGTAAGCATTCCTCACACCCACAGTTTCTTCCTCTGCAGACTCTCCACCAAGGTCAAGGAGGATGGCCAAATCACTGGTCCCTCATCCCTGGGTTCTGGCTTCGGAACCCATACGATTCGGAGCTGAAACCATGCAGCGGAGCGTCATGCTCCTTTGCCTCAATGTTCGCGAAACCGGTTTGCTTGCATGACTGGTTTTCTATCCTCTGCCGCTGACGTTGCGAAGCTCTGAATCCAAAACCAGGTCCAGGTGCGCGTCGGAGATTCCAACAGAAAGCATCGTCGGCTGCCTGCATGGCTACCCAAATGGCGGCGGGAGTGGTGATGCATCTGCTCCTGATCGTGCTGGCATCGCAGTGGACACCTCTCCACGCCAGGTCCATGCCCGGCGAGTATGACACGGTTCAGCAGTCTGCTCCTTCCCAGGACTACTCTGCACAGTCCAGCACCTTGGACTCCGACATGCCCAGCTTCGCCACGGAACCGAATTACTTCAACTACCCTGGCGACACCAACACAGCCAACGCCGCCGATCCTTGGGACTCCGCCGAAACCTTCGCCGCCGGGCAGGACACCGCGACTCCCACCGAAGCCAACCAGTACGACTCGTTCGGCACTTCCACGGAGGGCGAGCTGCCGTATGACACTTTCGTGGACTCGCCCGAGGTCGTCCGGGAATCCCCTCCCGCCAGCTTCGCAGATGGCAATGTGTACCACTCGCAAGCTGCTTACGCGAATGACGAGGTCTTCTACGACACGTCGTCTGCGGACACCATCTACAAGGCCAGAGACGAGTACGTCATCACCCAAACCTCCTCCTCGCCCGCTCCTTCTTCCAGGCCTTAATCGCAGATGCACATGCGCATGGGACATACATTCATGAACATCAAGGTGTTGCGGCTGTCGCGTAAATGCACACAGCTCTAGTAATCATGAGAAAAATAATAATAATAATAATAATGATAATAATAATCGGGCTTAGAACTGTATTGCGAGATCCCCGTGCGATCATTCCCGCCCGAGTGCGGCAAATGCACACGCTTTAACGAATTCCAAGTTCCACAACTCCTGCCCTGTTTTCTCATGGACGTGTCTGATTGCCGGTCTGTGGAATTTGCGGTGCAGTGGGTTGAGCCAGTCTGCAGCTGAAGCGAACACCACGTCCACCGCGGACGATATGCTCTTCAGCTTGGCCAAGGCCATGGGCGGATGCGGCACCGGCAACCCGATCGACGACTGCTGGCGCTGCGATCCCAACTGGCGCACTCATCGCCAGGCTTTGGCCACCTGTGCCATGGGATTCGGGAGAAACGCCATCGGCGGCAAGAACGGGCCCATCTACACCGTCACCAACAACGGCGACGACGCGGAGAACCCCCAGCCCGGCACCCTGCGCTATGGCGTGACTCGAGATGGGCCGCTCTGGATCGTGTTCGCCAGCAGCATGATCATCCGGCTGAAGGGCGAGCTGTGGATGACGGCGTACAAGACCATCGACGGGCGTGGCGCCGACGTGCACATCGTCGGAGGGTCGCAGATCACCATCCAAAACACCAACAACGTCATCGTGCACGGCATCAGCATCCACGACATCGTGCCCTCGGGTCCCACAACCATCCGGGCATCCCCGTCCAAGGTTGTGCGCCGCGGCAGGACGGACGGCGACGCCATCCACATTTGGGGATCGAGGGACGTGTGGGTGGATCACTGCTACCTGGCGAAGGCCACCGACGGGCTGCTGGATGCCACTCGTGGATCGAGCATGATCACGGTCTCCAACTGCCTGTTCGAGGACCACAACAAGGTGACGAAGCGACCTCTTTCAACTGGGCTGTCTGAATTGCCTGAATTGCCTGAATTGCCTGAATTGCTGGGTGCAGGGTTTGGGAATGGTCGTCGAAGCTCTTTGTGGTGGGCGAAGGTTGTTCTCGAAAGGAGCTGCGTTGGTGTGTGTGGTGTGCTGTCTGCGGAGTCGTGTGTCTGACCGTGGGAGTACCTGGTTTGGGAACTTGCAGGTGATGCTGTTCGGAGCGGACCCCACCCACACTGAAGACAGGAACATGAAGGCCACCGTGGTTTTCAACAAGTTTGGCCGCGGCCTCGTCCAGCGCTTGCCCAGGTAGGATGCCCTGAATCTTGGGGTGCGTTGATCTGGAAGGACTTGAATTTGCAGATTGCTAACAGAACCAACTCCTGGTTCGCCGAGGGGATCGGTTTCGGAAAAGCTATTGACCGCCGTGGCGTTGCGCATTCGTGCACTGCAGGTGCCGGTTTGGCGTGTTCCACGTGCTCAACAACGACTACTCCTCGGGGTGGGGCATCTATGCCATTGGAGGCAGCGAGGACCCGATGATCCTCAGCCAGGGCAACTACTTCAGGCCTTCCGGAAACAAAGAGGTGACGAAACGCATCAACGACAACGGCCCCTCTTTCGGCGGCTGGAAGAACTGGAACTGGGCTTCAAGCGGCGACGTTTTCATGAACGGGGCGTTTTTCACTGGGTCCGGAGCCAGTGCCAGCTCCGCCGGTGTGTATGCCAAGGCTTTCAGCACCTCGTCACGCCCTGGCGACCTGGTGCCGGCCCTCACCAATGGCGCAGGTCCCGTGAAGCTGTAGAAGCTCGGCGCCGTTACAATGTGGGCGCCGCGAGAGGTGTGTGGTGGCGAGGAATGTGCAGAGGGAAAGGGGTGTGGCGGCCGGCCATCGACTCATCCTGTGATGGACAAGCAGAGGCTGCGCCGGTGCTAGGCCGGATGCGTTCACGACGGAATTGCAGGGAAGACAGCAACCTCCTCGGTCGATCCTGCAAGCGAGTGCGGGGTTTGAGGGTGAGGAGTTGGGAGTTTTGGAGTTTAGCGCCCGCGTCCGGGTCCGCAACCGCTGTCTGAGGGGAGGTGTCAAGGTTGCATCCTTTCGGATGGACGAGTTGATAGGGGTTTCAGGCTCGTTAACGTAGTGCAACCGGCGCCACAGGATGCGACCAAAGGTGCCTGTGGTGGACGAGTTGGTAGAGATCGAACAGAAGTTGTGCGTCTACATCAGCTGAGTTGCTGGTAAGGAACGTTGTGGGTCGACCGCTCACGTGGAGGCTGGAGCTGGAGTGTGACGAGTTGGTTTGACGTGGTCATCGACCTCACACAAGCCCCCTCCTGTTGCAGAGGAGTTGGTCCGAATATGATGGTAGTGGTAGTGGTAGTGGCGGTAGAAGTAGGAGCAGGCGTAGTAGCATGTATCATCTCCCAAGACTGGAGATGCGGAGTGGGGAGTCAGAGACGCCCCTCCCCGCAATCTGTAGTCGACAACCACAATGGAATGCGTTTTCCTCTACCCGTCCACGTCCTGCAACAGTGGCCTCACGTGTTCCGCTAGCACTGTGCGAGTGGTACGGTTTGGGTTAATGTTTGACCTCCACAGCCACGATCGCAGGTTTCTTGTATATGTTTTCTTACTTGGCTTGGATTCCAGAGCTGGTGCCGTGGAAACTTCGCTTTTCTCCTACCCCGACGTGTGGAGGTCTGTCACAAGGTGAAACATGTTAGGGAAGTGAGCATGGAACCCATTCTGGTGGGGGAAGTGTACACCCATTCTGCTTCTTGAGTCGCAATATTCCAGGATGAGTGAACTCAGGTATGTAGGGATTCGGAGCCTGAGGAATTCGATGCTTTAAGCCAACGGCGGCCAAATAAAACAGGGATGAAGTTCAATAGTCGATGTGTCGATTTTGTGCATTTCATAGAGGACGCATTTTGGTTGCACACAGTGGCGTTGTTGCTTTCAGCTTTGATATCCCGCAGCGTGAAGCCGTAACTGCTGTCTTGTATGCTATGAGGCTGGTTGGCATGGCGTTGCTTCATTCTGTGAAGCAGTGGTTTATCCCCTCGCAGAATCCATTCAAGAGCAATGCTTGTGGCAAATCAAAGGCCAGTTGCACACAAGGCCCGTTCAATGTCAGCAGTGTGAGGATGGTGGGTGTATATTCCAAGATATTGGGTTGGAGGGATTGTAAACAGTAACAGCGAGTTACACTAAATGAAAACCAAGACCAAAATTTCATAGTGTTCATATCATGTATGATATTAATGTAGCCTACTGCATTCCTTCATTTTTTATTTCTATCTTACCAATCCAAGAAACATAGACTTTGCATATCAATTAAAAAGTGTGTTGTGAATTTGAAATTTAAGACTCAAATGTTTTGGATGTATTGATTTAGAAAAGTTGAAGTTGTTTTTACATTTAAAACTATACAACATATTTAGCTTAAAACCTCATCATAGAATATATTTTTTTAGTGAGTTTTATAATTTGATTAGTTGTTTATTAAGGAGTCCAATCATAGCTTGTGGAGGCTCATAGTTTGAAGGAAATACACTAAACTATAAATTACTAGCTTTTAGGTATTTTTCATCTCTAGTTCCTCCCTTTTGTATTTATTTTTTTAAAATTTACTTATTTATTGAATTTCTATTATAATTTTTTCAACAAAATAATCTTCTGCTAGAATTCTACCTTCATTCAACAAATTATGTGCCTTTGCACTACAATCAAGAATCCATAGTTTATACTTTTGATTATCACTATAAGTTGTCTATCACAAGACTTCACTTATGAGTTTCATCTTATATTTTGATATGTTTGTTTATATTTATTTATTTTTTATAATTTTTTTTTTAATGTACAAGTAATACCAATTCCAGTTCTCATTACAATCTCAAATCTTCAATCAATAACATAATCTGTTTCTTACCATTTATACTTTATTTCATATTGTGAAGCACCTTTATAAGACTTCCAATTTGAATTTTATAAAACTCACACTTAAATTCATCTACCTATCTTCTACCATTGGTTTGAATTGAAATTAATAATTATAAGATTTATTATTTAAATTTAAATCTTTCACTATCTAAAACTTTTATCATAATTCATCTAATAATATTAATAAAATATTCTTCACAATACCCATTGATATGCTTCTATATCTTTTTAAATCAATTAAGACTATACACACAAGATTCAAGAAAAATATTTCCAAATAGATCTTAGTTAAGTTTTTTTTAAATCAACACATTAATAATTTAGAAAACTCTACTAACAATAGATAGAAAATACTAATTTTATATGTCTTTTAAGATGACTTAACTAGTGACTAACTTAAAATCATCTATATTAGCCATCTTTTCTAAAATCAACACAAATACATATTGCAAGCTAAGAAAAAATTGGATGATTACAATGCCAATTCTATTAAGAAAATCACAATCAAGGAATAATAATTAATAGTTAAAATTTTAGTATATAATGCCTTAATTTAAGATTCTTTAGATAGTCCTTAAAATAGCTAAAAATAATAATAAAATGATAAAAAGAGATGGAAGATATGAATAAATTATAAATTATCTATTACCAATAAAAAAATAATCAAAAGAAAAATTGAACTATTTTTAAGATTCTAACCAAATCTATTCTTTGTATTTTATTCTAGAAACCATTCAATATACATAGTATATTACAAAATTATAAATAAACAATCTTTTTAGCATTATTTATTATTAAGAATTTTTAAAAATATAAATTTAAAAATATTTATATTTATATTTATATATATATATATATATATTTTAGGATTTTTTGTAGATAGAAGAAATCTAAAAAATATTATCATATATAAAAAAATAATAAAATAAATTTATTTAATATGACTTCTATTATAAGATATAAATTTTTAAAAATAATTATAAAATAAATTAATTTTAAAATAAATATATATACTTATAAATGACTAAATTATAGTTTGTATAGAAAATAATAATAATAATAATAATTTTAAATTAAGTTAAAAATATCTATTATTTGAGACCATAATTTAAAAATAGAATAAAATATACTACTACTAAAACAATCTTTAAAATGGAATTGCTCAAGTGAAAGAAATATAATAATATAAACTTATAAAATATGCAATATGTGAACTAATGCAAGTTAGTACATCAAATTCATTAACTTATGTTTTAAAATAATATTATATTTTAAATTAAATTTTTATTGACATTACTTTTAAAGAATTTGAGACTTAAAAATATTAAATATACAATCTTGGATTATAACCAAAGCAACTTAAGAAAACATTGAGGACATTCCAATTTTTTTTTGAATACATATACTTTCTTATTTCTATTTTTTTGTTTTCTTTTGACACAAATTTCACTAATTTATGCATCTTCTTTCAATTTGTGTTCTTAATAGATTGATAAGAGTGCACATATAATATTAGAGCATTGCCATTCTTGATTAAGAATAGATTATTCTTTTTTCTTGATAAGATATAAGTATATTTGAAATTATGGATTATCCGCTTCTAAATTGATATTATTCTCATATTTTTTTTTTTTATTCTTGAGTGTTTTATGCTATATTTCTCAAGTGAGAGTAGACACTTTTTTTTCTATTATATTATCATAGCTGAGCTTGGTGAAATAAAAAATACAATGACACAAATACAAGAATAAATAAGAAAATTAATGCTTATAATGCACCAACTCAATTTATTACCACAAGGAGCAACAAGATTAGTAGGAAGTAAAGATATAGAGATGATTGGAGCTACTTCAATATCTATACTAAACCATACTACTTTATTTATGATAGAATATTATTCAAGCATCAAAGAGCCAAAAATTAGTTTGCTTGAAAAGTATGATGGCATAAAATTTAAATTTTGAGATTTTATCAATCAAATATAATTGGTGATTGAATTTTAATCTCAAAGTTATCCAATTCAAGGATCACAAGTCAGATTTACTAAAATACTATTTTCAATTTCTGATTTTTTATAATTTTTATTTTTCTTTGAACAATGTGATCTAATATTAGATAATTTGGAGGCATTTTTAATGGAATTTTGATCTTTGTATGGAAAACATGATACAATTTGTGTTGCAACCAACAAGATTTATATCTTGTGACAAGGCAATCAATTAATGATATTATATATTTCACAATTTTAATAATTAGCAACTAATATCAAGTGGAATGATGCTACATTCATCAATCAATTTCTTTACAGATTACAAAATAAAGTAAAGAAATTAATGTTTAATTTATCCAATCTTCAAACTTCAAATCAAGCAATTGACTTTGTTGTGAAGTGTAACAATCAATTTTTTGAGTTTTGATTTGAAAGTTGTACAGAGGAGCCTCAATAATATTATAATTCAATACCAACATTGATGTCTTCTCAATACATACATTTGAAAGTAGAAGACATGCAAATTGATGTGATACATTTTAAACCTTTTATTGAATAAAAAAAAAAATCTTTGTTATTAAAAAAAATTATGCTTATATTATAGAAAATCTAAGCACATTGCTCAATATTATCTTAAAAAATATTGTAACTATAAAATAAAGAATATGATTGTCAAAGAAGATAATATGTTGGAAAAAAAATTTATTTAGCTACAATAAGGACTGTGCAACTAGAATCTTATACAACTCCTAGTGAAGGTCATATTTTCTCTTCAAAACCCTCTCCTTGATTTATAATAGATGTATGTATAGAGTCTAAAAACTACAAAGCATCTACCGTACTAGATTCAAGAGCCTCAACATATTTTTTAAAAGTTGTAAAATACCTTTAATATAAAAAACTAAACTCCTACACATAAAAGTCATAGATGGTTGTCTATTGTCTTTTGAAGATATTACTCATGAAATCCTTCTTATAAATATAACAATAGATGGCTATAATAATTATATAATCTTTAATATAATTAAATCTCCCTCTAATCAACTCATTTTAGATTTATCATGGCTAAAAAAATATGATCCTCAAATAGATTAGATTTCTCACAAACTTGATTTATTTTAGAGTATTATTCAGAGTCTTGTTAACCAAGTAAAAAGCCATAAGTTTAATATAGCAAAATCTATATTTGTAGATATAAAATCTTTTTTATATGCAATAAAAGAAGGATTACTTTTTGTTATTAATGCCACATCCATTTTTGATGGTAGAAAAACTTCAAGTGGCATTCCAAATTAGTATGAAGATTATTAAGACGTTTTTTAAAAGAAGAATGCAAATTTTTTTAAAAATATTATCCATATAATTGCTCAATCAATCTCAAAAAGAGAACTTAGCCTCCATTTGGACCAATCTATAATTTATTATAAAATAAAATGGCTGAAGTAAAGGATTATATTTATAAGAATTTGGCTAAGAATTTTATATGCCATTTAAAATTTCTAGCAAGAACTCCTATCTTATTTGTGAAGAAAAAAGATAGATCATATCAAATATATATAGATTATCAAGAACTCAATAAGATTACTATCAAGAATAGATACCTTCTATTTTTGATATCTAAACTTTTTGATTAATTGAATCAAGCTAAGATCTATACAAAAATGAATCTATGAAGAGCATATAACTTAATCTATATCAAAAAAAGATATGAATAGTAGACTATATTTTGAACAAGATATGGATATTTTAAATATAATGTTATACCTTTTGGACTCACAAATGCACCAATTGCTTTTCAACATCTCATGAATGATGTTTTTTGTGAGCTCCTAGATAATTTTTTTGTTTGTTATTTCAATGACATTTTCATTTATTCTAAGAATGCAAAAGAATATGAATTATATATTCATTGTATATTATAAAAACTTAGAGATTCGGGATTATTACGAATGACAAACTCTAATTAGTAGCTTTTTATTCTATGAAAATTTTAGGAATAGAGATCAATTACAAAATCCATGATAAAGAATGTTTTACAATTGTAGATTCTTTTTAAGAATGGTATTACTATCTAAAAAATGCTTTTAATCCAATCACCATTATTATATTATATTTACTTATATTATATAAAAATCAAATAAAATATATAATATGTTCATAATTCTAGATATATAATAAAATGATTAATAGATTAAATTAAAAGAAATAGATATAAAAAACTTTATTTTGGTTTTTTTTATTTATTTTAATTTTAGTATTTAAATCATATAAGACCTAAATATTTAATATAAAGCCTTAAAAAGAGATTGGGATCCAAAGAAAAAATATTAAACTACTAAGAGGCTTATTTGGAGGGATAAAAATAAAATATGGATGAATGAAAGCAAAGAATGAAGATCTTCATCCCTATTGGTTAATAGTCATGCTCAATAGGCATTGAGTAGGCTATTTACAACAAAAATAAGGATTTTGGCAACTTCAAAGAGGGCATTCAAAAATCAGAGGATTAAAAAGATTATTTCTTTTATCACAATTTTGATATAAACATCAAAGTATTTGGAATTTTTATGAAGGAAGAATAAATACTTGAAATTAAAGGATACAAATCTTATCCATTTTCACTCTTTTAAGAATATAAGGAATTCTATAAGAGCTTTTGGAAATCAAGAAGAGCAATTAGAAAGGTGATTTTAAAACCTACACCTTGCAAGGAAGAATTATTACATTTGGAATTTATAAGAAAGAGATATTGAAAGTTGAATACAATAGATTGAATTCCAATGGAGTAAGTAGACCATTATGTTAATAATGATGATTTGTGTTGTCATTTTGTAATACATTTATGTGGTGAAAATATAAACAAGAATAATTTTTTATTTAATATTTAATTATCTTGATTCAATAGGAATTCAAGACACTTAAAAAAGATTTTATAAAAGCCTCTTAGATTTATTTCTTGTCTTAATAGCTAATAGATAAAAGTTAGCTATTAAATTTTTCTTCTAGGTTGTAGAAATTTTTTTATTGCTTTTAAAAAACCATAAATTGATTTTTTTTTAAAATAATAGAAGAGACAAATAATTAATATGGTTGACACCAGGATTAAGTTGAAGATAGGGTCAAGCTTAAAAATCCTTAGAATAGATTAAATTGATATCCAAAGTTGATGATTTATGAAATAGGATCAAAATCAGACCTGTAGCCACAAAAACAGCCATGAAGGGCAAAATACTAGGACATTCAAAGACCGGCAATTAGGATTTGAGAGCTAGCTTCAAGCTTATTTCATAGGTATAAGACTTATTTTTTGTATGATTTGGGAGGACTTAACAATTATTATTTAAAATTAGGATTTATGTTGGTGATTTGGATTTTATGCAATAAAATTAGGGCTAACATCCTCAACTAGTGTGTATAATTGGATTAACATCTCTAGATAAAAATTATGTAGTGTGTGGTTGATTAGATGTTTTATGAGTTGGACTTATAAAAAGAAGGAAATGGGATTCAATCATCTAGTCATTATTCTTGAAATCATTAGACAAGGGCTACTATAGAGACTCTAATAAAATTAAGAAATTTGGAAGAACCAATTGTGGTATTAATTGATCATGGTTTTGAGATCAATTTGATATTAAAAGAACTATATAAAAAAGAAAAATTTCCTATTGATATTGAACATGGATAGATGATAAGATCAGCAAACAGTTCAAAGGGAGATTTTTATGGAGCTTGTCCAAATATCAAGGTGATAATAGAAGATGCTATTCATGAATAACATTATTTTGTATAAGATATATCTACATATCCAATTGTATTAGGGCAATCATATATTACTACTATACAAATAGAAACAAAGGTAATGAATGATGGTTTAGCCTATGCAAAGATAAGAAGCCAAGATGGAATAAAAGCAGTTCAATTTTTAACTTTTTGTGCCAATCATGAAAAAAATTGTGAAAAGTTGAGAGAGAAGCTATTATCAAATGAGAAATTTGAAGACCTTGAGGATTTTTATGACACACTATTGTAAAGCAGGATTACAATGGATTCTACTAATACTTCTCTTTTATTTTTAATAAAAGTTTTTCAAATTCTTCTATTCCATGTCTACAAATTTTTATAGAATTCTTTAATAATCTTTTGTTGAGCTTCTAAATCACATATCACTCATTGTGGTACTTCTCTTTTTGTCTTTGGATGCTTCCATAAATATCAATCATATAAAAAATATTCATAGGCCTTTTTACTGATTTTTTTAAATATTTCATCTATCTAATCTTCTTGTCACTTTAATGTACTTAGATACTTTCCAATATCTTTCCATTCACCTTCATATAAATCTCTTAAAAAATATTCCAATAGTATATTCAAACATACACCTTCTTTTGATAATATATTATTATAAAATTTTGTGCCCACATCATCTTCCAAATTAATCATATCTTTTTCATCATAATACCTTGCCCTTGATAATATATCTATAACTAAATTATCCTTTTCTAAAATGTGCTTAAACTTTGAATTCATAGATTTGATATATGCTATCTATCTTAACATAGTGATATCAAGAGTTGAACAAATTGTGATCATGCTCAATAAAGATAGATAATTTATTTTTATAATTACTAAAGTCCCAATCAAATATTTCTTTTTATTTTTCATAGCTATTACTATATCCCATAATTCTCTTTTAATTTGTACATATGTCTTTTGT
This sequence comes from Physcomitrellopsis africana, assembly GCA_036785485.1. Classification (NCBI taxonomy): domain Eukaryota; kingdom Viridiplantae; phylum Streptophyta; class Bryopsida; order Funariales; family Funariaceae; genus Physcomitrellopsis; species Physcomitrellopsis africana. The sequence goes on along the minus strand of JAWRVF010000982.1, from coordinate 89,269 downwards.
CTAATATTCAAAATCTTTATTCTAAATCTTATTACATATCTATTCTCTTCTTCATCATCTTATGCAATTGCCCAACCTATTCCAATTGGACTTCTATCAACTTTTAATATTATTGGCCTTCCTTATTCATAATTCACTTTCTTCAAAGTTAGAAGCAAAGAAATAAGTTCCTTCAATTTTTTCATAGCTCTTCTTTATTCTTCTTTCTATTGAAACTTTTGATTCTTTCTTAGCAACTCATATAATGGATCTACTATATGTACAAAATAAGGTATCCATATATTATAGAAAATACATGCTTCTAAAAATCTTCTAACTTCCATTGTATTTGCACATTCTTTCATCTTTTTAATAATATCAATTTTTTCAATACTTGACTTACGTCCATATGATCTACATATATGCTTAATAATAAATATTTTATTTATTCCAAACATAGATTAGTACTTGATAAGATCAAATATATCTCCTCCAACCATGATAAAATCTTTTCACAATCCATAATATGTTTGATGAATAGCTATTTAGTACAAAAATTTACCTTCTTGGAAATTTTTAGACAAAAATTCATCCAAAAGCTCAATATATGACAAAGTCCATCACTATCAATAAAACGGCCTACTTACTACCTTGGAATTCAATCTGTTGTGTTTGATTTCCAATATCTCCTTTTTAAAAACTCTAAATGTAGCAATTCTTCTACATCAAGTATAGAACTTGAAATCACCTCTCTTGTCGCACCTCCCAATCTCCAAAAGCTCTCATATGAGTGCTTTCATATCCTCAAAAGAGTGATAGTAGGTACAATTTGTATACCTTAAATTCAAGTGCCTACTTCTCCTTCATAAAAACTCCAAATCTCTCAAGTTTTATACCAAAATTGTAGTCCAAAATATAAGCTTTTTGATCCTAGTCTTTGAATTTCAAATGCCTCCTTTAAAGTTGCCAAAATCTTTCTTCTCCTTGTGGGTAACCTCCTCAAAGCCTATTGGACATGACCATTGACCAATAGAAATAAAGAACTTCACCCCTTGTCTTCATTCATCTTCACTTTGTCTTCATCCCTCCAAATAGGCCTTATAGCAATTTAATTCTTTTTTTTTGGATCCTAATTACCTCTCAAGGCTTTATACTAAATATTTAGGCCCTATATAATTTAAATACTATAATTAAACTAAGTAAAAATCTAAAATAAAGTTTCTTATATCAACTCTCTTTAATTTAATTTTCTAATCATTCTAACATATATTAGAATCTATGAACATATTATATATTTTAATTAATTTTTACATACTATAAGCAATTATAGTACGACATCTATCTTCTCCAAACCTACATATCATCTATTATATGCCACATATTATTTCTATTCATCTTCTTGGAAGTGGTTTGAATCACTCATAGGTTCTTCTATTTCATGTCCTTCATCCTAGTGTTGAGGTGAAATTTCTTCAAGGTCTTCTATCTTGAATCTTTCATCTCTTCTCTTAAAAGTCTTGACCTTCTTTCTGGCTATTGGGATTTTAATGATAGCTCCATCTAATTTATGTAAAGAATATGTGGCATTATCATAAACTATGACTACCACATATGGACCAAACCATTTTTTTACAAATTTCCTTTCAGTACTATGTTGATGTTCTAAACTGCTATCATAAACTAAAATCCAATCTCCAACTTCTATAAGCCTAGGCCTTAATCTATGAGTCTTATCAAATCTTTTTTTGTTTTTTAATCTTGCTTCTTTTAACCTTTTAGATGCAATTTATAGGTCCTCACGTATCCTTCTCAACTATTCAATTTGGAGCTCTAATAATTCTTTTCTATCAATGCCATCTTTTGAAGATAGAAACATCCATGTAGAATATATTTATTTAGCTGGCATCATAGGCTTTTATCCTAACATCAATTCTATGGGCATATAACCAGTGACAATACTGTGAGTAGTCTTATCAGCCTATAAAGCAAATGGAAGTAGTTTAGGCCATTGAATTGGCTTACCTTTATATGCCTTGACCAATGCATAAATGATAGGAGGGTGGCCCCTCTCACTCTTTCTATTGGCTTTAGGATTATAAGAAGTAGTCAACTTTAGCTAAACTCCATACTTGCTAAAGAATTTTTTTGCTTCAACAACATCCAATTCTCTTCTATTAACTCTTATTTTTCTAATACTTCCATATTTGTTAAAACTGTCTTTCAATATAAACCTGCATATTGCTTCTATAGTCTTGGTTTTTAATGCTCTCCTTTCAATATAATTTGATAGTTCTTCTCTTGCCAAAATTAAATATTTCATGCTCCAAAGTCCTGATGGCATAGCTATCAAATCAATCATCCATTGAAAATATATAGCAGATAGAAAAGTAGGATATAGCTCGTCTCTATGTTTGATCTTAGGCTGTAGCTGACACTCTATACATGAACTCACAAAATCTTCAACATCCTTATAGAAGCCCTTTCACCAATACGTTTCTTTGATCTTAGTATAAGTGGTCCAAATTCCTATATGTCATGCCAAAAGTGTATCATGAAATTCTTTCAAAACCTTATTTTTGGTCTCAAGGTCTCCCACCACCCTTAATAGAATTTTGTCACCCTTTTTAGGCCTCTTCTATAAAAATCTATCTTTAAACAAATAAGTATAAGATTGGTGCCTGATATCCATAAAAGTCTTATCCATTCAACCTTCTTGTCTCTTCATTGTACTAAAATAAATTCCAATATCCCTCGATTTGCCTTCATATAAATCTTCATGGAAGATTTCAACTTTATTTCTAAAATCCACTCCATCAGTAGCAAATAAATATCCATAGTTCCTCTCTTCTTGATGTTCACCTTCTTCATGTGCCATCATCTCCTCTTCAAAGGTATATCTAGCTCTAGATAACATGTCTGCCATCCAGTTCTTTTTATCAATAATATGTATTAAAATAAGATTCAATGTTTTTATATAGGCTATCCATTTTAATATAGCAATATTTGGAGTAGTGTAGTTAACTGCCATCCTAAGTAAAAATAAACAATACATCTCTAAAACTACTCTAGCTCCGATCAAATAATTCCTCTTAGTCTTTAGAGTAGTGAGTGCTCTCCAAAGTTCTCTTTTAACTTGTAAATAAGTCCTTTTCTTTTTTATAAGATTCTTAGCTCCAAACCTTCTTTTCTTAAGTGTGTCTATACTATAGCATCTTCATCCATGCTTATAACTAAGCTTTCTAAAATTTATACCAAATCATCCTCTAAACTTGTTTCTTCTATCATTCCAACTGTAGTTTAATCACTTGAAACTAAATCCACTCTTTTTAAATTTTTTTCTTGTTTCTTTATCTTTTTTCTATTTACAAGATTCAAATCTTCAATCCTTTGAAAATTCATAAATCTATTTTCAATCAAATCTAAAATCTAAAACCAAAATTTTGTATATTGGAATTTGGAGATAATCTATTTTGCACCCATGTACCTCCATCCTACATGGGTGCTCTTTAAAAACCTAAGAAAGTATTTCTTCGCTCTAAAGGCATCTTTTTTAACTGCTCTCTATGTCTTTCATGAATAGTCTTTATACTAAGAAATTGTAAAGCCTTCTTTCCATCACAATTATAAATCTTGGCATAATGTGAACTATCATCTAAGATTTTAGTTTCCATTCTAGTAATTGTAATAAAGGGTTGACCAAATATTACTAGATATGTACTAGAATTTTGTACAAAAATTTTTTGTCCCACCTCCACATCTCCAATCTTGGTCTTCACAGTTAGACAAGCTCCATATAAATCACTTTATTCATTGTTTGCATTGAACTTGCTTATGTCATCTTTCTCCTTCTCTTTGTCCTTCTTCCACCACTCTTCTAATGATGGTATATCATCAAGATGAATAAAAGAAGGTATCTTTTTTAGGTTTGTCTCTTGAGAAGCTTCTTTATTCTTTGGAGACTTCTTCTTGCTTGTAAGCTCAACAACATCTTCCTCATAAATAGCTCTATTTGTCTTTTCTTCAACTATTTTATCATATAAATTATCATTCTATTTGTTTCCACCCAAAAGTGCTTTGATACTCATAACATCAATTAAATCATCTCATCCACTTATCTTTTTGATAGCTTCAAGTGTTTGAAATATAAAAATATAGAATAAGAATCTTGAACTAGGATAAGATTTCCAGAAGAAATCCAACAAAAACTTGAATTAAATAGATGAGTATACAAAAAATATTAAAAAAAGTGAGTTAGAACTCCAAGAGATGCATTGTCGAGACTGAAGAACTCTTCAACCTCGACCCCTATATATACTCATATCTAGGATGCTTCTTGAGCGGCTACCATCAAACTAAGAAGCTTTTCAAGGAGCTTTTACCAATTAAAAAGCTTCTTGAATTCCTTCTACTAATTAGGAAGCCTCTTGAGCTCCTTCTATTAAGTGGGAAGCTACTTGAGATCCTTCCACTAACTAAGAAACTTCTCAATTGACTTTTACCAACTAAGAAGCTTCTCAACCGACTTTCATTAACTTGAGAAGCTTTTAGAATGTTCTAAAAAGTTCTGTGAACCTCCAAAGTATATGTCCCTAGTATCACCTCCTTCTCTAGCAACTAGTTCCAAGAAGAGCTCAATCTTATTACATACGTAAGAAATTAAGAATACATTGTATTATTGAGGCTATATATTTTGTTCTTTATTCTTGGAAAATAAGTTCTACTGGTCCTTGAAAAAATCACCTATGACCTTGAATTAGTACCTCCGTTGTCGTATGTCGTGAAGTCTTGCTTGAGAATGCTCCGGGCACCTGGCTGTGGAAGATAAAAAAGAAATATGCAACAAAACTAGTCCTAACCTCTTTAATCAATTTCTAAATAATCTTTAATCAAACCTTAATTAAATCCTAAAATAAATCCTAACTAAACCCTAGTCAATCATGGTCAAACCCTAAAACAAACCCTAATTAAACCCTAGTCGAATCTTAACCAAACCCTAAGAAAATCCTAAGGTAGTTTTAGAATCTCAATAACTACCAAATAAATCATTGATCTTAATTGAAATTTTTCAAACACCTTATTAATTGAGTTGAAAACAAGCACATTAAATTTGAAGAAGATCTAACTTCACAAAAAGAAGAAAAATCCATAAATTTGCATGGGTGACGGCCAACCTCCTTCTCCAATCTTAATGCTAATATTCCAATACCTAAATCTCCCTTTCACACTGTTTAATTGCTCTCAAATTTTGTATGTGCATAAGAAAACAAGTCTACTACCCACACATACAAATTTCACTCCAATCCAACTAGCAGATTACTCAAGATCTCAAAAACCCCAACTGACCTTCAAAGCTTAATTCCTGAGACCTTGACCTACTTAAACCTCAATTACATACAATTAAACCGTTAGATTGAGTTCAAATTTACAATACACATTAACAACAACAATATCCAAAAACCCACAAATTTCCAGCCGTAGATCTGCTGCAAAGCTTCTGGAATTGCCTAAACCATCAACCCTATTTTATTTCACAAAATCTCAAGTAGCCGAAATAAATCCTGACTTTGCAAAGCTCTTACAAAGTCATTTCTAATCCAAATCACTCCCAACCAAATCCTATACAAAACCTCTTAAGTCTTCTTTTTAACCATATCTTTTGATCTGCCAAAAGACTCTTGATTTGCCCTAGGCAGCCGTTTTAGTAGCCAAAGGTCTGATTTTGACCCTGTCCTACAAACGGCCAACCCTTGGGTATCCATCTAACCTATCCTAGGGATTTTATAGCCCGACCCTATCCTCAACTTAACCCTTATGTCAATCATGCTAGTGATTTATCCTTTTTACTATATTTTTACTATTTTATGGCCTTTCTAAGACAATAAAAGAATTACTACAACCTAGAAGGTAAAATTGCTAACTAATTCTTATCTACTAGCTATTAAGTGAAGAAAATAAACTAAGAGACTTTCATAAAAACCTTATTAAAATATGTTGAATTTTTGTTGAACTAAGATAATAGAGCATTAATTGAAAAATTATTTTTAGTCATAATTTCACCATATAATCGTATCACAACACGTCACCGTTGTTGAAATATTCCATCTAAGGATTTGATCTTCATTATGGCCTTCAAAACATCCTCCAAATAAAGTCTCAAGACTAAAAGGATTCACCTTTCCAAGTTCAAGCAATATCACTAAAGCTCGAGCATTGGATTCGAGACTTGCATGGTTGGGTTTTGCTCCTAATGGCTCCAATTAAGATTATATTTAGCATTGAAATGTATTGTCCTCATTTTGCTTAATTGAAGGTTGTGAAAACTACACTAGTTTATTTGAAGCTTGCATGACAAATGAATCTCCTGAGTCTTCTTCTCTTGATGCTTGGAGGTTTGACATGGTGACTAACTTGCTTCTATTACTCTGTTCTATCTTGGAACAAATAATTACATCTTGATGAAGGCTTTAATTTAAGTCTCTTTTTATTTATGAGTATTCTTTGAAATCAATCTTTATTAAGAAATTATCATTGAATACGTTTGGATTTGTGAAGATAGAGTTGATGAAATTCCTATATCTTTTGAGGTACATTGGCAAGATTTGTGGCCAATTCCCTTGTGTATTCATTAATGCCATAGCCTTGCCAATAAACAAGATATTCTAATTTATCCCATCTTTGCCATAAATCAAGTACTTTTTCCACCTCGTATTCTCTATGGTATTCTATTCTGATATTAGGCAATAATTATTATATTCTTCATAGGATATGTGACTTTCTGTAAGATTTTTAAAGAGAGACATGAAAAATTGGATGTACCTTCATAGCAGATGGTAATTCCAAGCAATATGCCATCCGATTAATTTATTTTTGTATAGAAAATGGTCCTGACCTTTAATAGTCTAACTTATCGCATGATTGCTTGGTCTTCATATTCCGTCAAAGAAGCCATACTTTATCTCCATTATGAAAAGCAAGCCATTGATACTTAAATTTATTTACAAATACCTTATAAGTATCTTGAGCTACTTGTAACTGAAGCTTCAAGGTTGTTTGGTGTTGCAAAAGCTGCTTTGAAAATCCTTTAGTTGCTGGATTGTTGTTCTTTGGCATACTCCACAGATCAAGCTATGGATGATAATCATAATTGGAATAAGACAGTATTTGCTCGATTGAAGCATGAACAATATTATTATATATAAATTCCGCTAATGATAGATATGAGATCTAATCATCTTGTTGATAGTTAATGCTATATTATAAATACTTTTTCAAAATTTGATTGACTTATTTTGTTTGGATGTCAGTTTGAGGTTAGAAAGCCAAAAAAAGTTTAATATCCATCTATAATATTTCAAAAAGATATTTCCAAAACTCAAATATAAATTAAGGTCCTCAATCAGATACAATATCATTTGATAGGCCATAATATCAATATATATTGTCAAGAAAAAGCCTTGCCATTTCTTTACTAAATGTAATGTATTTGCAAGGGATAAAATGAGCCATTTTTGTAAGTCAATCAACTACTATAAAGATGTTGTTTAATGAATTGGATGGTGATAGATCTATGATGAAATCCATTGAGATAGAGGACCATGCCCATCTTAGAATAGGCAAGGGTTGCAAGAGTCCATAAGGATAATGTCGAGGATTTCTGAACCTTGAATAGATGTCACAAGAGAGTACAAAGTCCTTCACTGCCTTCTACATTTGACGCCACCAAAAATCTTGAGAAATAAGTTCCAAGGTCTTATTAAATCCAAAGTGACTTGTAGTTGGAAAGTCATGGCAAGATTGAAGAACACGTAGTTGTATTGGTTTTTCTAGAATATACAAACATTCTTTAAAGTATAGAAGGTCTTCTACAAATTTGAATTTATCAATATTTTCTATCATGCAACCCTTAACATCAAGGACCAAAGCATCATTAGTGGTTGTAGCATATATCTCATTGAGGAAATTATGATCAATAGGCTCCGATGTAATAGTAACACAGAGACAAAATTGCTCCTGTTTCAATAAAGTTGTATATTGTTGATCAAATGCTGCTTCACCAATCCCTGGTGTAAGATAGGATCTCTTTGATAGAGTGTTAGATAATTCTTGTTGCTTCCCCGGAAGATAGGTGATAACAAAATTAAATTGAGAAAGTGACATGTTTCATCCAGCTTGGCAGCAATTAAGAATCCAAGCTGACATAAAATATTCTAAATTCTTATGATCTGTATATACAATCACAAGATGCATTGCGCCTTTAAGAAAATAATGCTATTCTTCAAAAAAATCCAGAATAGCATAATGTTTTTTATTGTAGATTTTATAATTGATTTTGGCAGCAACAAACTTTGAAGAATAGAATACAACAGGATGGAGTTTATTATCTATACCCATTTGTGAAAGTACAGCCTTTAGTACAAAATCTAAAGCATTAGTCTCTAGGTAGAATGTGTTTATAAAATTTGGATGCACCAATATTGGAACTGTAGTAAACATTGTCTTGAAATCTTGGAATGCCGTTTGTGTTTGAGGCCCCTATTCTAACTTGTCCTTACATGCCAATTGCAAAGGAGGGGCGGCAACTTGAAAGTAATTTTTTATGAAGATTTGATAGAAGTTGGTAAATCTAAGAAAATATTGTACGTCTTTCATAGTCTTTGGAATGGACCATTGCATAACCACCTCTACCTTCTTGGGATCCATTGTCAAATCTTCAATAGATACAATATATTCCAAAAATTCCATTTGAGATTGATAAAATATACATTTCTCTAGTTTGGCATACAAACTTGTATCTCACAGCTTTTATATTACCAATTTAACTTGTTCTTTGTGTTCTTCAAGATTTTTTGAATAGATCAAGATGTCATTAAGATAGATTACTATAAACTTATTTTGAACAATTGCACTCCTAATTTTGATAATGTGTCGATTTTATTTCTTTAGGCAATTACCAACCTTATGACCTTCCTCGCCTCAATATAAGCATAGACCTTCTTCCATCTGATGCTTCTTTTCTTTTGGACTAAGAGGTTTAATTTGTATTGTATTAGGTTATATATCTTCTACTTTTGAGTAGAAATTCAGAATGCTTGTTGATGTAGGAGGAGAATGTCGGATTGTGTATTATCTTGTTGAAGTCCATGAACATTGATCTTGTCCATATTGAAATAATTGATTATCACATTTTATGGCTTAATTAATGGCTTCATTAAGTGATTGTGGATTCAAGAGTGACAATAACAGATGTTTCACATCGTCTTTTAATCTCCAAGAAAATTGGCTCATTAGAGCTTCTTCATCCACATTGATGTCGTACGCTAATTACCTAAAATTAGATACATAGATTGATACAAAATGTGCCTCTTGACATAATGCTTAGATCTTAGTTGTTGCCCAATGAATCTTATCATGTTTTCCAAATGCTTCTATGAAAATTTTAAAATTGTTCAAAATTGGCAATCTTTTTTCAAACAAGGGAGCAAACTATGATAATGTTTGCTTCGTAAGTAAGGTGTCAATAATTACAACTTATGATTCTTTTGTTGGATAAGTATTTGGTTATAGAACTATTATCAATCAAATTTGATTAAAAAATCCTTGGAACTTTGAATGCATACCATCATATTTCTTTAAATGACTAACTTTAGATTCTTTATGTTATTGAACAGGTAGATTTTCTTAGTGTAGTATAGGAAATACTGAATCTTCAAGCGTAGAAGTTGAGAGTGGATGCAATCTAGATTGTAATATTTCAAATGTTGCATCATTATGAAAATTTGCAATAATCCCTTTAATCTCCGCAATACTAGTAGACAAAGTAGTAAGAATATTTATAATGGCATCTAACTTGGACTCGAAAGATTTGATCATATTAATGTCTTGACTTCCAGCTATTTCATGCAAAAAAAAAAAAAGAATCTTATAAAAAAAATAATATTAGTATAAAAGAAAGTAATCCACAACCTCTAAAATGCTTTAAAACCTTCAGGGAGAGAAGTGATCTACTTTCTCCCAAGAAGGACAAAGCTCCAATATTGATGAAGAAAATATTAGTTCAGAGGAGGATAATTTGCAACCTCTAAAGTATTGGTATATCTTCAAATAGAGGGATAATCTACTCTCTAACAAGAAGTATCCAACTCTAATATTGAAGATAAGGGCACTCTCGACAAATTGACAAAGATATAAGAATATAAAACAAGAATCTTGAACTAGGACAGGATTTCTAGAAGAAAACCAATAAGAACTTGAATTAAACAGATGAATACATGAACAACATCAAAAAAGGTGAGTTAGAACTCTAAAAAATGTGTTGTCGAGACTAAAGAATTCTTCAATCTTAATCCCTATATATACTCTTCTCTAAGATGCTTCTTAAGCGGCTACCATCAAACTAAGAAGCTTCTCAAGCAACTTCTATGTCAAGGACATGAACTAAAAAAAGATGCATAATATTATGAAAACTATATCAAAGAAAAGTCACAAAATAGGAATAAGAAAGTATGTATATTCAAAGAAAACTAGAATGGCTATTATCAAAGATTAGAAACATGAAGACTCTTGAAACTAGACTACAACCACGAAAAGAATTGACAAGAGTGAAGAAGGCTTCACTCTTGCCTCTATAAATACTATCTAAGTAAGAACTACGTGGCGATATTCTATAGGACCTCATACACGTGTCTAATTTGCAAGACACATGTCAAACTTGTACGATAAGTTTTCCACATGTGTGCCACGTATTTGGCTTGTTCCGCAAGCTACCAATATGTGTGCCATGTGGCTAGCTTGTTGACCAAGTTTTTAATCTACCAATCACCTATAGACATGTATAAAGGTGATTCCGCGTCTATGAAGCTACTCTATCAGATATTATCAAATCAACTTATTTTATTTACTTCTATTGGTCTATAATACTTAGGTAATTTATTGAAATAAATCTTATGTCTGTGACATTATCCCCCCTTCTAGGGACAAGGTCCACGAGGAGCGGTGATTATATGTTGAGGAAGTCCAGAATACGTCGAATTGTGCTTGCCACATACTCTGATCCTTCTTCCTTTTGAAGGTAGTTGATAGGTCCTTTCAGCCATCCATAATGTCCCATACTAGGGCGAAAGGACCACCCTGTTATTTGATCATTGTTGAGGCCTTCATAACTTCCTTCAAAGAAAATATTAAGAACACCATCAAGAATAGTTCCTACCTCTAAAAGTATCACCAAACATTGGGAGTCTCTTCTAAGGTCATGATACCAAACACGTTACATTTTGCCATCAATCCGAGGAAAGACATGTCGTTCTTGAGGATCTTCATCTCTATTCCGTTGTCTTGAAGGTTGTGATAGTCGTAATGTCTTGTCTGGTAAATCAGCAAATGATGGCTCTTGAGCTGAATTTGCTGGTTTTTGATCCTCCATCTCTTTAGCACAAACAAATCTAATGACAAACAATGATACAAGGTAGGATGAAACCTCTATAGAATCTGCCTTGCTTTATAGCAAAGATTTTTTTAAATATTTATCTTGATTTTGATGGATGTCGTCGATGAAATGCATTAACTTTTATTGATGCATTTGTTAGATTCTTTGATGGCTCCCATGTGCGTTCACTAATATCGTATCCGCGCCAATACACAAGATATTCCAGTCGATTTCGGCGCCACCTTGAATCTAAAATCTCTTCAACCTTGAATTCTTCATTGTTGTCCACTTCTACAGGAGGCGGTGGCATTTGTCTTCTCTCTTGTATATCCATTGTCTTGTATGACTCGAGTAATGACACGTGGAATACAAGATGGATCTTCATGGACTCCGGAAGGTGTAATCGATATGCAACTAAATTGATTTGTTCAGAAATAGGAAAAGATCCAAGCCTACAATAGTCCAATTTATCACGGATGAATAGTCTTGATATTGCGACGAAAAAACCATACCTTATCCCCCACATTGAATTGTGGTTGTTCCTTGCGATACGCATCTGCATTTGTTTTTTGTCGTTCTTGAGCTTCTTTTAATTGAACCTTCATTATTACATGTATCTCTGACAAACGATTTGCCAAATCTTCTGCTGCTGGATTATCAACTTTTGAAAAGTCAAAAGCATCAAGTCGTGGGTGTTAACCATAATTGGCAAAGAAAGGTGTTTGTTGCATAGAAGAATGTATCATATTATTTCAAGCAAATTCTGCCAATGGCAGAAGAGCTATCCAATCATCTTGTTGGTAGTTGATGGTACACCTTAAATATTGCTCCAAGACTTAGTTCACGTGCTCTGTTTGTCTATCAGTTTGAGGATGAAAAGCTGAAGATAACTTTATGTCCACTTTTAAGATTTTAAAAAGGATTCTCCAAAAATCTTGATACAAATTGATTTCTCCTATCCGATATAATATCCTTAGGTAACCCATGATAGCGATAGATATTATCAATGAAAAGCTAAGCTGTTTCTTCACTTGAGATAGATTTTGTACATGGTACAAAATGTGCCATCTTGATGAACCAATCTACTATCACAAATATAGAATCATAAGATCTTGAGCTTGAAAGATCTGTGATGAAATCCATAGAAACATAAGACCATGGTTGTTCTGGAATAGGTAATGGCTAAAGAAGCCCAAAATGTCGATGACCAGGAGTCTTTGATCTTGAGCAGATATCACATGATTGTACAAAGTCTTTGATTGCCTTCCACATTTGAGGCCACCAAAAATCTCTTGATATAAGTTCCATAGTCTTATTGTATCCAAAATGTCCTGCCGTTGGAAAATCATGACGTGCTTGAAGAACACGCAAACGTGCTTCTTCTTCTAGAACATATAGACGTCCTTCAAAATATAGTAGATTATTCTTGAACTCGAATTTAGAAGAATCATGAGACTTAGAAGAATCATTCTTGATATCATAAACAAGAGGGTCTGAGGACGTATTTGACTGGATTTGCTTGAGAAAAGTTGAATCAACAGTCAATGTTGATTTTATTGCTCGAAGATGAAACTGCTTTGGTTTCAAGAGAACCATTCTTTGTTGCTCAAAAGCTGCATTTCCTTCTTTTGGTGCAAAATAAAAACGTCTAGAAAAGACATCAGACAAACCTTGTTGTTTTCCTAGCCGATAAGTAATAATAAACTTGAATCTTGACAAAGGTATATTTCAACGAACTTGATGACAATTCAACGAGTGCCGACATGAAATATTCAAGGTGCTTATGATCTGTATATACGCTGTCGTATGACGCGGCCTTCTAACTGGGAATACATTGGGTACCTGGCTGTGGAGGATTTATTTGAAATTTGATGGCAAAATCCAATAGGTGGTTTGTCCTCAATAAAAAGGACAAATAATACAAAAATCTCACAAAAGAGAAGTTATATATGTAAACCCTCTTATATTTAAGTAAGTTTGTACAAATAGGGTTCAAATTTCTACAAAAACCCTTCAAAACTTTATTCACCCGCAAGGACCTATTTCTTGCTAAACTTTAGAGTCCAATAACTCTTGATTCAACCATTCAATTTCTATACACTTTAATTCAAAGTGTAGATAATTCTATTAAGTTTCATTACATAAAAGAATCATCTATAAATTCATTTTGGATTTTCTGATATCTCAAAATCCCTAGCAAGTGCTTAAAACCCTAGCTCAGAGACAACCGAGCACTATTTTCCTTATATCTCACAAACCCAAAATTGTAATGCTACAAAATTTTTGCACATAGTCTTGTGACATAAGAATATAAACTCTGAAAAATTTTGAGCCAAAAATCTATCAAATTGCATAAGATATAGCTCAAAATGTAACCACTATGTAAGCGGGTCACTTACTACCCTTATGTCTGTAAGCATTGATTTCAACTCCCAATATCTCCTCTACCTTAGCTTGGATTTTATTGAGCTGTACGTAGAAAGTGTAGCCGTGAAAGTGCTCTCTTTAATCCCAGTTGCCGATCCTTGATTGCATTGTGTATGCGCGAGTTGTATCCAAAAGAGTGACAATAGGTTCAAAATAAACACCTTAACTTTGGGCGCCTATAACTTCTTCATAAAAAGTGCAAATCACACAAAATTTGTACCTAAATCAGATCCAAAAACCTAAATCTTATGATTATTGCCTCTGATATTCGACTCTCTTCGAAAAACAAACCCTAACTCCTAATAAACCCTCGGGCAGCCTCCTTGAAGCCCATTGGGCATGATTTTTGGCCAATTAGAATAGAGATTTCTATCATCCACCTCTATTCATCTACATGGATGGCCAAACTACCCTTTTTACACTAAAAACCTTTTTCTAACCCTTCTTCTTATAAGATTTACATACTTGGTGCTTTAAGCACCAAATAAAAGAAATAAATAAGATCTTAAGGATCACCAATGTCTAACATAGGTGACTTAAGATATATACAAGTTATTATCAATATAAAATTAATTTCAAAAGTCACTACTAAAAAAAAAATAAGGTTATATAAATCTTAATAATAATCCTTTTAATAGATTCTTTCTAAACCAACAACCTAATCACATCCTATAACCAATAAAATCCATTGATATGACTTTCATTTAGCTAAGTAGAAAATTGTATATTAAATATACATGTACAATTTTTTTTTTTTACATAGTAGCCAAACCACAACACGACATCCACCCCCTCCAAACTTGTGCATCCTCTGCGGTCGTAAAAAGAGTCTTAGCCCTAAGAAACACTGGGTCTTTTTTGTCTCTAATTTCTCAAGTGCAAGATGGGATTCATAAAGTTCATAAAATTAAAGAATTTATATAAAAACATACTTTATTAACCCGAACATATTTTGCCTTTAGAAATCTGCCCTCAAATTTGCCCATAAATCTTAGGATATCACATCAATTGAAGCAAAATTTGGACACGAGGTACTTAAGGAAGTATAGAAGCAAATCCCAATAAACTTTTTGATTCTAGCTCATGTGGTTAGAGAGAACCATGTTGTCAAAGTAATCCCTCCATGCTCCCTTTGATTTCGAACCCCTTTTGCTTTACACCTTCATTGCTCTTCATTGAAGAAGATCTAAGTGCTAAAATTTCGTAGGCTTATAGCTTGTATCATGTTGTAAACACCCTTCAAATATTGCTCCAAAAGTCTTCTCCAAACTTGAGTTATAGGTTCTATCCTTCTTCTTTAATTTTGCCTTCTAACAATTCTAGATCTGACCACAATTTTCCTCATAACTCCTCGAATATAACTCCAATAGCAATCAATTTTTTTACAAAACTTAATAGACTCATATATCTACAAATCTCAATAAAATTTATTCAAAATACTACTCTGATCACAAAGATATGCTCCCTCAAACTTCATTGATTTGGAGATGGACCTCTGTCACTTTGAAAGAGCATAACATTTTATTTATAAGACTAATGAGTATCAAACTTATACTCATCTCTTCCTTAACTTACATAGATCATGTCTATTAAATTTTACACTCAAATTCGTCTCCTAACTCTCTTTATACCCAAAAAAACCTACACACATGCACTATTTATACAAACCCTCAACCCTACCTTCACTCTATTTCTCTTTTCATTCAAACTGATTACAATTTCACTCATAATTCTTTGCTCAGAGGTCATATTGACTTGAGATTTCGACACAAAGAAGTTAACTCTATAAGAAACAAAAACCCAACAAATTTCACTACTAAAGTCTAAGTGGTTTCTAAGAACCATGGCCCGAAATTTAGTAACCCTTACTGCCCTGGTCTTAGACACTTGCAACTTTGACAACTCATATCTCCCTTGATACTTAATCAAAAGACAAGAGAATTCTTTCTATGAGTTTTTTATCTTGTCTACTACAAACTCACAAAAATTCGTACTTCAAATCCTCCCTAAGCTTCCTCTTTACACAAAAATGTATACTGCCTATCAAAAAAATCCTATGCCTTCCAAAAAAAACTCTCTTCCTTCTTCTTCACGATCCTTCCTTGTCATCTCCCTCCTAGTCTTCTTTATCTTCTTGGTCAAAAAGACCTCTTAGCCGATGTCTTTTCCACTTCCTCAACCTTTTCTTTTTTATTAACTTGAAGAAATTTCACTTTTCAAGGTATATTTCCATTGTATCTTCTTACTTTTAATTTTCTATCAAGCTTTCTTCTAATCTTAATCTTTTTATTTTAATGCATTCTTTTATATTATTCACACTATGTTTTAATTAACAACACGACACCGGTATGCACTAACAAGAGTTGAAGTTGTGGTCAGCTTCATACTATTGTTCCAGCAATATCTTCTTCAAAATCTTGTTCTTCTTCTTTTTCTGTAAAGAAGTCATTTTGTTCTCTTATATCTTCATGTATTATGTCTTGACCCCGTTGTTTGAAGAGTTTTATGCATTTTTCTGCAATTGGAACTTTAAGGTGTGTTCCATCTAGCTCCCTTAATACATATGTGGCATTATCCAAAACATTTACAACCACATAAAGTCCAAACCAGCATTTAGAAAATTTTCTAAGAGTACTATGCTGGTTATCCAAGCTACTATCATATACCAAAACCCAATCACCTTCTTGAATTTCTTTTGGCCTTAACCAATGTTGCTTGTCAAATCTATCTTTATTTTTGATTCGTGCCTCCCTTAATTTAACAACTACTTTTTCTATATCTTCAAATCTTCTCTCCAATTGACAGATTCGAAGTGCAAGAAGTTCTTCTCTAGACACATTGTCTTGCCAAGGTAATACATTCCAAGTATATATTTGCTCTTCAATCGGCATAATAGGCTTTTGTCCTTGTATCAATTCTGTGGGCATATATCTAGTTACTAAATTGTGAGTAGTACGATCAGCCCATAGAGCAAATAGTAATAATCTTAGCCATTCTTTTGCCCTTCTTTTACATGCTTTAACAATGGCTTTTACTATCCGAGGATGACCTCGCTCACTTTTGGTATTACCCTCTGGATTATATGCTATTGTAAGTGCAAGCTTGATCCCACATCTTTCAAAAAAATTCCTTGCCTTATATGTATCTAATTCTCTACGATCAGCAATAATCTTTCTAATACATCCGTATCTACAAATCACATCCTCTAGTAAAAAACTACAAACTCCTTCAGTGGATTTTGTTCGTAGAGCTCTTCCCTCCACCTGGTTGGATAAATCTTCTTGTTCCAAAACCAAGTATCACATTTGCCATAATCCCATAGGCATAGTAGCTAAATCCACCATCCATTTATAATATATTGCTAGAAGATATGTAGGATGCAACCCATCTCTATGACAAATCTTTGAATACATTTGGCAAGTTTGACATAATTCCACAAACTTTACTACATCTCTATACATATTGCGCCACCAATATTTTTCTTTAAGCTTGTTAAAAGTAGCATAAATACCTCTATGACCAGCCCACAAGCTATCATGGAATTCTTGAATCAACTGCTCTTGCATTTCCTTCTTGCAAATTACTCTTTGTAGTATACCACTGTCCCTTTTACATTGCTTCCATAAGTATCCATCTCGTAAAAGGTAGTTGTAGGCTTTCCGCCTAATTTGCTTAAAATAAATATCATTCCATTCTAGTTGCCTTGATAGCGTGCTCAAATAATATCCAATATCTAACCATTCTCTTTCATATAGTTCTTCCATGAATAGTTTTGGATACTCCTTCTTTCGTTGTTGTATTTGAGAATAGAAGATAATACCTACATCTATGGTATCATCAATTAAATCTTCTTCTTGTTCATATCTAGCTCGAGATAGCATATCCGCCACTGGATTATTTTTACTTGCTACGTGCTTGAATTCAAGATTTAAAGACTTAATATATGCAATCCATCTCAGCATAGCAATATCAGGGATATTACAATTGGTGATCATTCCCAATAGTGGCAAACAATCTATTTCCACTATCATTGGTGCTCCAATTAGATAATCTCTATCAGTTTTCATGGCTGTCACTGCCCCCATAATTCTCGTTTTACTTGTGGATAGCACCTTTGTCTTTCACTTAATACCTTGGCTCCAAATTGTATAGCAAATCGATTCCCTTCTTCATCATCTTGTCCTAGTGCCCAACCAATAGCTATTGGACTAGTATCAACTGTAAGTATCACCGGTTTTCTATTCTCATAATTTATTGTACGTAGCACAAGTGGAGAAGACAATGATTGCTTCAACCTTTACATTGCTTCTATATGTATCCTCTCCCATTTAAACCTCTTCCTTTTTCGTAGCAGACCATAGAGAGGATCTGCTATATGTGCATAATGTGAAATCCATATATAATAAAATATACAAGCTCCCAAAAATCTCCGTACCTCTGTTTGTGAGCTACAAACTTCTTTCATCCGTTGTATGGCATCTACTTTAGTAGGGTCTCGTTTACGACCAAACCATCCACATAAATGCCTCACAATAACAACCTCTCAAACGCCAAAGGTTGATTTAGCTCCTGATAAGGTCAAGTGGACTTCTTCAAGCCGTGATAAAATCTTATTACAATCCAAAATATGACTAGATACAAATTTACGACACCCTCTCTGATCCATTATTTCCTCTTTTTCTTCTTCTATACACCCTTTTATTGGAATGTCATCCAAGAAAGGCATAGTCTTTTCTGGAATAAAATCACGAAGCACCTTATTCATCCCATTCATCATATGAATAACTGAGTTTGTTGCTCCTTGTGGTAATGTACACATTTTCACCAGCCCTAAAGGTGTCCTCATAGTAGTGATATCCCTGCTTCCTTCCACAAGTTGAAACTGGTTGTACCCAGAATAAAGATCTCCAATAGAATAAATGGCTCTACCAGCAAATGCTTCAGCAAATTCTCCAACAATTGGTCCCACTCCTGTATTTCTAATGGTCACTTGATTCACTGGTTGCATATCTTGAATAAACCGTAGAGTTCCATTCTTCTTTGGTACTATAAACCAACGACTAGAATATGGTGCAAATGATGGTTTTAAGATTTTCATCCATATCTTTTCTATTAATAGCTCTATAAGTTTGAATAGATGCGCTCTAGGTATCGGAATTTGCCTTAGATCCCATGGAGCATGTGGAATTATAAATATAACCATTGGTGCCACAATACTTGGATCCACACATCTAATTTCTGAGGATTCAAAAGCAAAAGCTTTTCCATGCTTCCTCAATATTTTTTTGATTTCTATATCTTTGGTAGGTAGAAGAAAATCCGCGGATCCTACTTTCAACTCCTTGAACGTACTTTTTGTAAACTTATGGCCAATTTGATCAAGATTTTGTAAACTTCTTTCCTTTGAAGCCTCTTGAACTTGGTGGTTTGAATCACTAGGCAATGGTGTAGCTACAGGTTTTATTTTTCTTTCTACAGTTTTATACCTAGTTTTAACTTTGACTTCATAACCCCGAAACACTTGTATAATGGAGTAGAGTTCTCTTGAATGTACTTGCACCACTTCATCTTTATCTGTTATTTCAACCTTTATAAGTTCTTCCAATATATCTTCTAAACCTGTTTCTGTATATATACCTATTATCTTGTCATCTTCATCAAGCACACCCACTCTTTTTAGGTTTCTTTTTCTTTTTCTCACAATCTTTTTTTCTCGTTCTTGTAGATCATTAATTTGCATATGTACAGCAAATCCACTTTTAAAAATTTCTACAATTCCTGTACAAAAGGTACTTTCTTCTCTTTGCAAGAGTACCTTCTCTGATGTACGACCACATCCTCGCTCTATAGTGGTACCCTGCAAAAATCTTTAAACTCTTCATCAATTTTTGGTAATGAGCCACTTTGTAGATAATCCCTGTTGCGCTCATGATTAGCAGGTATTGTTAAAAATTGCACTGCTCGTTTACCATCTTGGCTTCTAATGTGAGCACATGCAGATCCATCATCTAATACTTTGGTTTCCATCCTCACAGCAATAATATATGGTTGTCCAAGAATTATTGGATAAAAAATATTGTTCTGAATAAAGAAGTTTTGTTCAGTAGATACATCTCTAACTTTCACCTTTACATCTAGACAAGCACCATAAAGATCTCCACGTGTGTTATTTGCTGCTTGGATCACCCAACTATGTTCAGTGTCAATAGGCCACCTCCCACATTTATAAATGTCTTTAGACATAATATTGATTTCAGATCTAGGGTCAATAAGAACAACTACTGGATCTGTCAAATCTCCCACCTTCACTAAAATTTCTGTAGTGGCTCTAGCCCAATGCTTCTTAGAATAATAAAGAGGACCTTTGTCATCAACCTTATCTTCATCCAAGGAAAATTGATTCTTTTGATTGATACAACATTAAGCTAATTCCAACTCTTCTTCTTCTATTAATGTTGTATCTAAACCATTAGACATTGCTAATTCTCCTATCAATTGTCTTTTCTGTTTAATAGTGTCAATAATGACATCATGAAATTCTTTTTTTGCAATGCCTAAAATGTCACGTAAAGTAAATTCAATTTTGGCATTCAACACCCTTTCTTCCAACACCTTTTTAAATTTGTAGTTGCCTCTATATCTGATTGCAGCTTATAGGCAACAAGCTTTTCTTTTTTATTATTTTTACTAGCTTCCATCCCTTCTTTCCATTTTTCTTTTCGTAATTATGCATCTCCAGAGTGTGATGTTGATGGCTCAACCTTGGATGGTCTACTACCTTGTAATATAGGTACTTCTTTGTTTTGTATTTTTCTTGTATCCTTTTGAAATCTCCTTTTGTTATCTGATTCCTGGAGATTTTTTTCTGTTATATTTCTTTCCCTTTTCACATCCATTAAAGCTTCATGGTGGAATTTTGCCATATAAACATGTACAGACATGGTATCAACAGGGTCATCCCATTCTATTGCATTCCTAATTATTGTGGCTGCATTGAATAACTCTTGCCTTGATGTTTTTTCCTTATTCATGCTAGTGATAGCATGATTCCATAAATCCCCCGTGTCTACATGTTTGTCAAAAACATCCTCCTTTTTCCTTATAACCTCGATACCATAAGTGGTAGCTTTTCCTGATACCATAGTATGTTGAGATAGATAATCCTCTAAAATCCTTTTCATCCCTCCTTTTCCAAAGTTGGTTTTGAGGAACTCACCTGTGTCACGCAGTGCAATCTTTCCATCTTTCCATATAATTACTCCTTGTTACAAAATATGAGCAAAATCTCCACATTCCTTACAAGGATGCTCCATACTATCGCATTAAATACATCGCTCTATGTATCCTTGCTTTGATGTAGGTTTGACCTCAGATATTCCTCCTTTTTCTTCTAGCTTTGCTAATTTGATTTGTAAATCTTTCATTCCTTTCACTAACTCTTCAATTGCATCTTTTTGTGATACAACTGTGGATATAGGAATTGGAATAGTACTTACTAGTATAGCAAGTTTTGATACTTGTCTACGAGATATCATAATTGGAAGAGGCCTAGTTTCTTGTCTTACCACTACCTTGCCTCTTTGGTATTCTCTCTTAGCAAGTATACCTACTCCTTCCGAGACCTTCTTCCAGTCAATTGTAAGTCCATTGTCTTTTGTACAATCTTCCAATAATAATTCCAACTCCCTCTGTAACTCACTGTCGGCTGACTAGAGAAATAGCTCCACCTTGTCATTTTCACCTGAGACAATTGAAGAAATTACCTTTCAAACTCCCAAAATAATTCTGTTGCAACCAACTCCTTGTTGGATTTATTAACCCATTCCATAAGTGATTTTTTTGTCACCCTTTCAGCATCTTCCAAAGAATACTCTTCTCTTAGCTGAAGGATAAAATCTTTCCATTTTGCTCCATGAGTTTGAATAATCCCCTTAATGTGCTCACGGAGTTCAAGTACAACTGCTAGCTCAAATGTTAGAATCATCTCCTTCTCCGGTACTTTATTAAGCTCCATCTCCCGCAAATAATACTTCAAATACTTGAAAATATTTTTTCCATCAAACTGATCTAATGTGCTGACAGTAGATTGTAAGGCTTTGGTAGCCATAGCCTCCTTACGCTCTATTACTTGTTGTTGCTGCATATAAAGAGCAAATGCTTGAAACATTTCAGTTGTAGCACGATCAAGCTGCATTGGTGATGCTCCACTTCAGTTTCCACTACTATTTCCATATTTCCCTGTTGTAATAAAGGCCAAAATATTTCTTCAAAACTCCCCACCCCAGATGTTTCTCGTCGGATTCACCAATATGTCATATGACGTGGCCTTCTATCTGGGAATACACTGGGTACCTGACTGTAGAGAGTTTATTTGAAATTTGATGGTAAAAACCAATAGGTGGTTTGTCCTCAATAAAAAGGACAAATAATACAAAAATATCATAAAAGAGAAGTTATGTATATAAACCCTTTTGTATTCAAGTAGGTTTGTACAAAAAGGGTTCAAATTTCCACAAAAACCCTTCAAAACTTTATTCACCCGCAAGGACCTATTTCTTGCTGAACTTTAGAGTCCAATAACTCTTGATCCAACTATTCAATTTCTATACACTTTAATTCAAAGTGTAGATAATTCTATTAAGTTTCATTATAAGAAAGAATCGTCTATAAATTCATTTTGGATTGTCTGATATCTCAAAATCCCTAGCAGGTGCTTAAAACCCTAGCTCAGAGACAACCGAGTACTATTTTCCTTATATCTCACAAACCCAAAATTGTGATGCTACAAAATTTTTGCACATAGTCTTGTGACATAAGAATATAAACTTTTAAAAATTTTGAGCCAAAAATCTATCAAATTGCATAAGATATAGCTCAAAATGTAACCACTATGTAAGCGGGTCACTTACTACCCTTATGTCTGTAAGCATTGATTTCAACTCCCAATATCTCCTCTACCTTAGCTTGGATTTTATTGAGCCGTATGTAGAAAGTGTAGCCGTGAAAGTGCTCTCTTTAATCCTAGTTGCCGATCCTCGATTGCATTGTGTATGCGCGAGTTGTATCCAAAAGAGTGACAATAGGTTCAAAATAAACACCTTAACTTTGGGCGCCTATAACTTCTTCATAAAAAGTGCAAATCACACAAAATTTGCACCTAAATCAGATCCAAAAACCTAAATCTTATGATTATTGCCTCTGATGTTCGACTCTCTTCGAAAAACAAACCCTAACTCCTAATAAACCCTCGGGCAGCCTCCTTGAAGCCCATTGGGCATGATTTTTGGCCAATTAGAATAGAGATTTCTATCATCCACCTCTATTCATCTACATGGATGGCCAAACTACCCTTTTTACACTAAAAACCCTTTTCTAACCCTTCTTCTTATAAGATTTACATACTTGGTGCTTTAAGCACCAAATAAAAGAAATAAATAAGATCTTAAGGATCACCAATGTCTAACATAGGTGACTTAAGATATATACAAGTTATTATCAATATAAAATTAACTTCAAAAGTCACTACTAAAAAAAAAATAAGGTTATATAAATCTTAATAATAATCCTTTTAATAGATCCTTTCTAAACCAACAACCTAATCACATCCTATAACCAATAAAATCCACTGATATGACTTTCATTTAGCTAAGTAGAAAATTGTATATTAAATATACATGTACAATTTTTTTTTTTACATAGTAGCCAAACCACAACACGTCAATGGTGATTGGACTCGAAGCGCCACTAGATAATGACGCCATTCTTGAAAAGAATCCACGATTGCAAGAAGTTCTTTGTCGTGGATCTCGTAATTGATCTCGGTTGCTGAGAATTTTCTTGAATGAAAAGCTACTAGATGAAGTTTATCATTTGTTCCCATTTGTGATTAAACCGCACCCAAGGCAAAGTCTGATGCGTCTGTTTCCATAAAAAACTCCTTAGAAAAATCTACTCGATACAGGACTAGTGCAAAAACAAACGATGTCTTCAAAGCTTCAAATACTGCTTCCGCTTCTTGATTCCATTGGAGTTTGTCTTTATAAGTCAAACATGTAAGTGGAACCGCAACTTGAGAGGAGTCTTTGATGAAGATCTGACAATAATTGGCGAATCTCAAAAAGCATTAGACATCTCTTATCGTCTTTGGAATCTTCCAATTCATGATTGTCTGGACTTTCTTAGAATCCATCATAAGACTATCATCTGAAATGATGTATCTTAAAAAATCAACTTGAGTAATGTAAAATACATACTTTTCCATCTTGGCGTATAATCCCCCATCTCTAAGTCTTTGTAATACTTGACGAACATATACTTCATGTTCTTCTACGTTCTTAGAATAGATCAAATTATTGTCTAGGTAGCAAACAACAAAATTGTCTAAGAACTCACAAAAAATATCATTCATGAGATGTTGAAAAGAAGCTGGTGCATTCGTAAGTCCAAAAGGCATGACATTATATTCAAAATGTCCGTACTTGGTTAGAAACACAATTTTCCACTCATCTCTTTCTTTGATGCGTACTAGATTGTATGTTCCTCTTAGATCTATTTTTATATAGATCCTAGCTTGATTCAACTAGTCAAAGAGTCCTGATATCAGAGGTAATGGATATCTATTCTTCATTGTGATCTTTTTGAATCCTCGATAGTCAATACACATCTACAATGATTCATCTTTTTTCTTCACAAATAGAATTAGAGCTCCTATTGGAGATATAGAATGGCATATGAAATTCTTGGCCGAATTCTCGTCAATATATGCCTTGAGTTCAGCGAATTCATCTTGTGATAAACTATAGATTGGTCCAAATGGTGGCTGAGTTTCTTCTTTAAGGTTGATTGAACAATCATATGGACGATGGTCCGGAAGAATATCTACATTCTTTTTTTCAAAAATGTCTTGATAATCTTGATACTGACTTGGAATGTTACTTGAAGTCTTTTCATCGTTGGAAATAGGTGTAGCATAAATAACAAAAGGTGATCCTTCTTTTGCAGCGTGCAAGAAAGCTCTTGCACCTACAAACGTAGATTTAATTTTACTAGACTTATGATTTCTTATTTGATTAACTATATTATTAGCTATACTTTTAGAAAAGTTCAGAGTACAAAAAATCCAATCTATTCAAGGATTGTGTTTTTCTAACCATGATAGACCTAGAATAACTGGAATAGAAGGAAATCTAATTATGTTGAAAATTACGCAACTATTATGGCCATTTACTATTACATCTAGAGGAAATGTTTCATGAGTAACATTTCCAGAAGATAAAAGATGACCATCTATGACTTCTACGGATTTAGATTTTTGCACTATCCGTATTCTATGGCTTTTAGCAAATTCTTCATCTAAAAAGCAAGCCGAGGCTCATGAATCTATTAAAATAGAGGCTTTGTAATTATTAGGTTCTAAATACACATCTATTATAAAATAAGGAAATGGTTGTGAAGAGAAGATAGGACCTTTATTAGAAATTGTATAAGATCTCAGCTGCACGGTCCTTATTGTGCTTGGACGAACTCGTTTTTGACATATTGTCTTCTTTAACAATCGTACTCCTCATCTTGTGGTTGCGTCATTTCTTTGGACAATTTTGAGCAATGTGTTTAGGTTTTCCACAATACAAGCATAATCCTTCTTGACGACGTTGAGTTTTTTCTTGTTCAATAAGCGGCTTGAAATGTATAGTATTAATTTGCATGTCCTCGACTTCTGAAGATACATATTGAGAAGATATTGGTACTGCCACTAAATTATAATGTTGCTAAGGTTCTCTTGTACGACTTTCAGATCGAAATTCAAAAAATTGATTATCACACTTCATCGCAAAGTCTATTGCTTGACTCAATATTTGAGGATCGGATAAATTCAACATCAATTTCTTCACTTCATATTGTAATCCGTAGAGAAACTGACTGATGAGTGCAGCATCATCCCACTTGATATTGATTGCTAGTTATCAAAATTGTAAAGCATATAATGTCACTGATCGATTGCTTTGTCATAGGATACGAAGCTTGTTGGTTGCAACACGAGTTGCATCGAGTTTTCCATACATAGATCAAAATTCTGCTAAGAAAGCTTCTAAATTATCCAATATTGGATCACGTCATTCTAGAAAAGATGAAAACCAAGATAAGGCTGAACCTGAAAGTAGTATACCAATAAATCTGACTTGTGATCTTGGAGTTGGAAAACTTTGCAGTTGCAATTCAATCACCAGTTGGACTTGGTTGATGAATCCTCAAAACTTGGATCTTGTGCCATCAAACTTCTTAGGTAGACCAATTTTTGGTTCTCTAATGCTTGGATGATGTTCCAATGTACGAGGAATTATATGGCTTGGAGTAGATGTTGAAGCATCTCCAACCATATCTATATCTTCATTATTTGGTAACCTTATTGCTCTTTGTGGAGGTACACTGAGTTGATGCATTGCAAGCATCAATTCTCTCATTTGTTCTTGCATTTGTGCCATTGCACTCTTCATTTCGGCAAGCTTGGCCATGATAACACTTCAAAAAATATCTAACACCATTCGAGATAAGTAGAAGGGAGAACAAAGAAAATATTAGGAATAATATTAGTTTAAAAGAGGATAATCCACAACTTCTAATATGCTTGTGACTTATCGAGAGAAAGGGATAATCCACTCTTAATCAAGACAAGACAAAGCTCTGATATTATAAGTGTACTCTTGTTAAGCTGTCAAGGACATGAACTAGAAAAAGATACATAATCTAATGAAAATTGTATCAAAGAAAAGTCACAAAATATGAATAAGAAAGTATGTATATTCAAAGAAAACTAGAATGGCTATTGCCAAAGACTAGAAATATGAAGACTCTTGAAACTAGACTAGAACCAAGAAAGGAGTTGAGAAGAGTGAAGATGGCTTTATTCTTGCCTCTATAAATACTATCTAACTAAGACTTACATGGCAATATTCTATAAGACCTCATACACATGTCTAATTTGCAAGACACGTGTCAAACTTGCACGACAAGTTTTCCACATGTGCGCCACATACTTGGCTTGTTCCACAAGCTACCAACATGTGTGACACATGGCTAGTTTGTTCCGCAAGCTATCAACATGTGTGATACATGGCTAGCTTGTTCCGTAAGCTACAAACATGTGTGATACATGACTAGCTTGTTCCGCAAGCTACCAACATGTGCGCCATGTGGCTAGCTTGTTGACCAAGTTTTTAACCTATCAATCACCTATAGACATGTATAAAGGTGATTCCACATCTATGAAGCTTCTAGGAAGCTCTTTATTAGATATTATCAAATCAATTTATTTTATCTACTTCTATTGGTCTATATTATTTAGGTAATTTATTGGAATAAATCTTATGTCCGTGACATTCTTCCAACTGGGAAGCTTCTTGAGCTTCTTCTACTAACTAAGAAGCCTCTTGAGATCCTTCCATTAATTGGAAAGCTTCTTGAGATCCTTCTACTAACTAAAAAACTTATCAATCAACTTTCATCAACCATAAAGCTTCTTAACCAACTTTTATTAATTTGAGAAGCTTCTAGAATGTTCTAGAAAGTTTTATAAACCTCCAAAATATATGTCCCTAATATCAGCTCCCCTAATCATGAATTTTGTAGTTGATGAAGAAATAGCCTTAATAATTTTCTACTCAATTATAAAAGAATGAGATTATGCTTTTTTTTTGTACATAGTACCATCTTTGCTTATTTACTCTTCTACCAGTTTCTTCATACCTCCCTTTTCAAAGTTGGTCCTCAAAGGCTCATTAGAACTTATTAGTCTTATCCTCCCCTCCTTAAAATATAAAATATTCTCCATAATTGCAACTTTGTATCTGTCACATTTGCCAAGCTTGGACTGTCACACCACATGCATCTTTCTGCAATCCCTTTTGAATCTTCAATTATCTTTTATGAACTAGTCTTTTGAGATTTCTTAAGTTCACTCATTTCCACCCTGAGATCTTGTATATCCTTAATCAGTTCTTCAATGGCATCATCTTAAGTAATCTTGTTTGTCTTTTGTAGTGGTATTCAACTCGGGATTGCACATACTGGCTCTAATCGTAACAATGACCTCTGAGTCTCAATCTTTTGTTGCTTAGCCACAAGCCCTAATATCTCTTTCACCAACCTCTAGTTATTTATAAATCCACTTTTAGATGTCCTATCTATAAGATAAAAAAGCAGCTTGTGCTCCAAATCTTTATCAATTGCTTATAAAAATAACTCAATCTTCCTAGTATCCAATAGTTGCTTCTCTTGCCATGATAATTGGTTAAATTTCTTTTCAAATTTTCTAACCAATGCATTTGGAACAATCTAATTTTCTAGCTTTTGTTCAATCCACTCCAAAAATAATCTTTGGTCATCCTCTCTGAATCTTCTTCAAAAAACTCATCCTTCAAAAACTCCTCAAATCTACTCCACAATGTAATTCTTTCACGTACCTCATGCACCCTCTCCTTGATCTCAAGTATCACTGCTAAATCAAAGGTGGTAATCATTCTCATCTCTAAAACTTGATATACTTCTATTTCCAATGTATAAATTCATAAGAATTTGGTGATGTTTCTCCCATCGAACCTTCCAACCTTATCTACCACTACTTCTAAGGCATTGAAAGTTCTCCTCTCATCTTCTTGTGCCTGTTGCCTCTCATCCATAAATTGAGCAAATGTCCTAAATAAATCTTAGGTACCTATTTCCTTTGATAATCCAAATCCAAGATTTTGATCTTCCATTTTGGCTTGTTGAGTAATTAATGCCTCAAGGCTCTCTCATTAGAAGCACCAATTATATCATAGTAGAGAGAATTTGTCTCAAGAAAGCAGAAGGCTTTTGATTGCCACTAATTACTCAACCAAGATCCAAGTATAATAAAACCTCCAAATTTATATAAAGTCTCCTTCATAGGGCTATTATATCTAATATGTAAGTCTTATTTCATCAAACCACTCAAAGTATAACAAATATTTTAAAATCCTTATTCCTTAATAGGAATGGAATTTTTTCCAAATTTCAATAATCCATAATTTTTAATCCAACCGTCCAAATTCATTCAAAGTTTACATAAAATATTGATGTATTCTTGACCACTATCATAACAAATTTCAATTAGTGATTCTTGATCAATCTTTAGATATCATGAAAGCCCTAACAGTAACTTCAAACCCTTATTTACAAACACCCATGTACTAAATTCTTTATATCTCATAAATTAAATGTTTAAATATTATGAAATTTTGGCATATAGCTTTCTAGCACAAAAATTCACCTTTTTGAAAATTTTTAGATAAAATTTCGTCCAAAAGCTTAACATATGGCAAAATCCATCACTATCAATAAAATAGCCTACTTACTGCCTTGGAATTCAATTTGCTGTATTTGATTTCCAATATCTCCTTCTTAAAAACTCCAAATATAACAATTCTTCTATATTAGGTATAGAACTTGAAATCATCTCTCTAGCCGCATCTCTCGATCTCCAAAAGCTTCCATATAACTCTTCCAATCCTCAAAAGAGTGTTAATAAATATAATTTGTACACCTTAAATTCAAGTGCCTACTTCTCCTTCATAAAAACTCCAAATCTCTCAATTTTTATACCAAAATTGTAGTCCAAAAAACAAGCTTTCTAATCCTAGTCTTTGATTTTCAAATGCCTCCCTTAAAGTTGTCAAAACCTTTCTTCTCCTTGTAGGCAGCCTCCTCAAAGCCTATTGGGCATGACCATTGATTAGTAGGAATGAAGAACTTCACCCCTTGTTTTTATTCATCTTCATTTTATCTTTATCCTTCCAAATAAGCCTCTTAGCAGTTTAATTCTTCTTCTTTGGATTCCAATTGCCTTTCAAGGCCTTATACTAAATATTTAGGTCCTATATAATTTAAACACTATAATCAAATTAAGTAAAAATCTAAAATAAAGTTTCTTATACCAACTCTCTTTAATTTACTTTTCTAATTATTCTAACACATATTAGAATCTATGAACATATTATATATTTTAATTAATTTTTACATACTGTAAGCAATTATAGTATGACAACATGAAGATTTATCAAATATAGTTGAAGGACAAGCATTAAGAACAAATAGCACTAAAAATATATGTCGATTTTTCTTAAAAGACATTGTTTGTTGCTATGGTTGTATTGGAAAAATTATTGTAGCTAGAGGTGAATTGGATGCAAAAAAAGCAAGAAAACTCTTTGATAGAATGGAAATTAAACTTTCTTTGATAATAGCATATAATCCAAAAGGTAATGGGAAGAGTAAGTGTAGACATTCATCTATCATTAAGGCATTAGTAAAAGCATGCAATGGCAAAGTACATCAATGGCCAAGGCTACTACCATATGTATTCTGGATAGATTGTACAACTTATAGTTTGGTGATTGGTTTTACATCTTTTGAATTAATGTATAGACAAAAGTCAATTATGCCAATAGAAGAAATACTACCTACATAGAAAATATTGCCTTAGAAGGATGATTTTAATAGAAAGGAGCTTTTAGCATTACGGATTTAACAATTAGAAAGAAGACTTGAGGATATTGAAGTAGCAATTGGAAGATTAAAAAAAGCAAGGAAAAAGAATAAAAAAAGATTTGATAAAGCGTATTGACTACGGCCTAAAAAAATAGAAGAAGGTGATTGGATATTAATTTATGACAATAGTTTGGATAATCAATATAATACATTACAAAAAATTTCTAAGCGTTGGTTTGAACCATACGTTGTGATAAAAAGTCTATAACAATGGAACATATTTTTTATGAGAGCTTGATGGAACAAAATTAAAGTCACATATAGTAGAGAAATGGATCATATTATTCAGATAAAGAAGAATATGTATATATTTTGATGAAGAATAAAATCTATTGAGGGATATTGAAACAAAAGAGGAGGAATAAATTGAGGATCAAGAATTAAATCAAGGTGGAGAGTGTCACATATTAGTATGTTGAAGAAATTTTGGCATATGCCAAAGAATGCATAAGTTCAAGCGAGGTGGATATTGTATAATAATATAGTCATTAGGTGAAAGAAGAATGGAATGCGTATAATATATAAGAGCTCAAATGAAACTACTTTAGCAAATTATCTTAGAATTATAGATAATAGACAAGAAAGTAGAAAAAAATTAAAAATGCTAATACTATATTTTTATGAAAGAAGCTTCTATTATTTTATATGACCATAAATAAAATAAAATAAAATAGATTAAAAAAATAAATAATATAAATATCTTTAGAGAAGAATTAAGAATAGATTTTAGTAAATTTTACCTTAAAAATCTCAGAGTTGATACCTGGAGAGGACTAGTTGTGATCTTGGGTCGAAATCAAATCCTTATGTACAAAACCATGTGTCTTTGATAGATCGGTGGATTCTTTTATAGATTGAAGACTTGGATTAGTGAGAAAATTTTAAAAATTGTGTTTGAATGTTTATTTTAAGTGATTTGGAGAGAAATTGGCTTTGTAAGAGCTTTGCAAAGTCAAGGTTGTATCAGTGACTTTGGATTTTGTGAAGTAAAGAGGAATTTATAAATTTGAATATTCCTTGAGTTTGATTTTAGATCTATAAGTGAAAATTTGAAGATATGTAATTGTAATTGTGATTAATATATATTATGAGTTTGAGCTTAATCAAATAGTTTAATTAGGAGTTATTGAAGTTCAAGTGGATTGAGGTCTCAAAAGTTGAAATCTAAAAGCTAATGAGATTTTCTTAGATATTTAGCAATCTACGAATTAGATTAAAGTGAAAGTTTTTTATATGAATAGTAGACAAGATTTTTAATTTGTATATGAATTTTAAAAGCAATTGAATAATGCTAAGAGAAGATATTTGTATTGGAAGTTTGATATTAGGATTGGAGAAAGAGGGTAGTTTATACTCAAGTAGAAATTCAAGAATAACTTTTGTTTGGTAAGTTGGATCTTTTGAAAAAATTTTGTGTATATTGTCAATTCAATTGTTAAAAAGTGTGCAAAATTTGGACTAAGATGAACAATTAGATCATTAGCTATTGTAGTTTTAATCTGCTATAGGATTTGGTTAGGGCTTGTTAGGGTT
Source organism: Physcomitrellopsis africana (assembly GCA_036785485.1). Taxonomy (NCBI): domain Eukaryota; kingdom Viridiplantae; phylum Streptophyta; class Bryopsida; order Funariales; family Funariaceae; genus Physcomitrellopsis; species Physcomitrellopsis africana. The sequence continues at coordinate 57,345 of JAWRVF010000982.1, read as the reverse complement.
TGGTTAGAGTTTGTTAAGATTGTTAAAATTTATTAGAGTTTGATTAGAAACCATTAGGATTTTATTAGGATTTAAATAAGATTTAATTAGAACTTGATTATAATTTGATTAAGATTTGATTAAGATTTATTTAAGATTTGATTAGGATTTTTAGAGCTTAATTAGGTTTTGATTAGAATTTGACCAAGGTTTGATGAAGATTTAATTAGGATTGACTAAGATTTTATTAAAGTTTGATTATAATTTCTATTTTTAGTATTTTAAAAGATTTTTATTTTAACATTTTTTTTGGATTTATATTAATATTTCTTTATAATATCTATGTTAGTTTGTTAGGTCTTCTTTAGAAGTTTTTTAAGATTTTTTGTGTATTCTTTTGTAATTAATTTAAAAATCTAATTAATCTTTTTAATGATTGAAATATTCTTGTTAGTCATAATTGTATTTGTAGTGTTAAGACTTGTTATTGTTATTTTTTTTTTATCTTTTACAGTCAAGTGCCCAGCGTATTCTCAAGCAAGACTTCATAATCTACAATAGTGGCAAAAGAAGGATCATCTTTTGCTATATATGCCATATCCATTATTGATGTTGAAAAGATTACAAGTGATATTTCTAGCTAATATCAAGATTTTTAAGATATTTTTGAAAAAAAAATGCAGATATTCTTTCAAATCATTGACCTTATGATTGTTCAATTAATCTTTAAGAGGGAGCTCAACCACCATTTGGACCAATCTATAATTTATTATAGAATAAGTTTGATACATTGAAGGAATATATTAACAAGAACTTGGCTAAGAACTTCATATGCCATTCAAAATTTCTAGCAAGAGCTCTTATCTTATTTATGAAGAAAAAAGACAGATTGTTATGGATGTGCATAGATTATTGAGGATTTAATAAGATTATTGTCAAAAATAGATATCTTTTATTTTTAATTTTAGAACTTTTTGATCAACTTAGTCAAGTAAAGTTTTATATAAAAATAGATCTGTAAGGAATATTGTCACAAATATAAGATTTACTCCAATAAATTATTTAAGTAATATAGACCAATAGAAGTAGGTAAAATAAGTTGATTTGATAATATCTGATAGAAAAGCTTCCTAGAAGCTTTATAGATGTAAAATCACCTTTATACATGTCTATAGGTAATTGGTAGGTTAGAAACTTGGTCAACAAGGTAGCCACATGGCGCACATGTTGGTAGCTTGTAGAACAAGCTAGCCATGTATCACACATGTTGGTAGCTTGCGGAACAAGCCAAGTACGTGGCGCACATGTGGGAAACTTATCGTGCAAGTTTGACATGTGTCTTACAAATTAGACATGTATAGGAGGTCTTATAAAATATCGCCATGTAGCTTTTAGTTAGATAGTATTTATAGAGGCAAGAGTGAAGCCTTCTTCACTCTCGTCAACTCCTTTCCTAATCCTAGTCTAGTTTTAAGAGTCTTCATGTTTCCAATCTTTGGCAATAGCCATTCCAGTTTTCCTTTGAATATATATACTTTCTTATTTCTATTTTTTGACTTTTCTTTGATACAATTTTTATTAGATTATACATCTTTTTCTAATTCATGTCCTTGACAAGTATACAACTTGATTTGCATCAAAGAAAATGATGAATAAAAGATTATATTTTAAATTAGATGTGGATATTTTAAATATAATATCATATCTTTTAGACTTACAAATGTACCAGCTGCTTTTTAACGTCTTATAAATAATATTTTTCATGAGTTTTTTATGATTTTATTATCTGTTATTTAGATGATATTTTGATTTATTCTAAGAATATTAAAAAATATGAATTTCATATTTATTGTACATTACAAAAATTTAGAGATGCAATATTGTACGCTAAGATAAAAAAGTGTATATTTCACACTATTTAAGTTGATTTTTTAAGATACATCATATCAAATGACATCATATCTAATAATGGATCAAATAATTATAGATTAAAGAATTCCAAAAAAAATAAGAGATGTATAATGTTTTTTAGGATTTGTTAATTATAAATCAAATCTTTATTAAAAACTTTTTTTAAATTATAATTCTATTAATATACTTAATTTGTAAAGAAGACTTAAATAGAAAAAAAAAGTGGAAGCATCATTTGAAGCTTTGAAGATAGCTTTTATTTCTATACCAATCTTGTATTGTATCAACTTCTTCAAAGTATTTTTTATGAAAAAAAATATATCAAATTTTTCCTTGGATGCAATATTGTCACAATTAGAAGCAGATGATAAAATTAATCTAATAGTTTTTCATTCAAAAATAATTTTAACAGCCAAGATTAATTACAAGATATATGACAAAGAACTTCTTATAATTGTAGATTCTTTTCAAGAATGGCATCACTATTTAAAATGTACTTTTAGTCTAATCACTATGTATATAGTTCACAAGAATTTTGAGTACTTCATGTCAGCTTACCAATTAAATTGTCATCAAGCTCATTGGAACATATCTTTGTCAAGATTCGAGTTCATTATTACCTATTGGCTAGGAAAATAATAAAGTTTGTTTGATGTTCTTTCTAGATATTTTTATCTTATATCAAAAAAAAAAATTTAACTTTTAATCAATAAAAAACAATCTTTTTAAAGCTGAAGCAATTTCATCTTTAATCAATAAAATCAACATTGATTGTTGATTCAATTTTTTTCAAGCAAGTCTAGGCAAGTATGTCTTATTCATAATATTAAGAATAATTCATCTAAGTCTTATGATACTTCTAAGTTTAAATTCAACAACAATCTATTCTATTGTGAAGGATGCTTATATGTTCCAAAAGGTGAAGCACGACCACATATTCTTAAAGCTTGTTAGAACTCTTACAGCAAGATATTTTGAATATAATAAGACTTTGGAGCTAATATTAAGAGACTTTTAGTGGCTTCAAATATGGACAGCAATTAAAGAGTTTGTATAATTGTGCAATGTTTGTTTAAGATAAAAAATTCCTGGTCATTAATTTTATGGACTTTTTCAACTTTATTTTGTACCATATATAAAATCTATCTTAGTTGAAAAATTAGCTAAGCTCTTCCTTGACAATATCTATTGCTATCATAGATTATCAAAGAATATTATATCAGGTAAAAAGATGCAATTTTTATTAAGATTTTGGAATTTTTTTTTTTAAATATTAAAAGTGGATATAAATTATCTTTAGCTTTTGACCTTCAAATTGATGGATAAACAAAACAGATAAATCAAATTTTAGAGCAATATTTGAGGTGTACCATCAACTATCATCAAGATGATTGGACAACTCTTTTGTCCTTCACAAAGTTTGCTTACAATAATTTGGTACATTCTTCTATTCAACAAATTCTATTCTTTGCCAATTATGGTTATTATCTATAACTTGATACTTTTAACTTTTCAAAAGCTGATAATTCTATTATAAAAGATTTGGCAAATTGATTGTCAAAGCTATATGCAACAATGAAGGTACAATTAAAAGAAGCTCAAGAACAACAAAAGATCAATGTAGATGTTTATTGTAAGAAACAACCTCAATTCTATATGGATAATAATGTATGATTACTTTGTTATAATATCAAGACTGTTTGTCATTGTGACAAGCTAGATTATTGTAGATTTGGACCATTTTTAATTTATGAATAAATCAATCTAATTGCTTATCAATTATATCTATTGAAATCTATGAAGATCCATCTTATATTCTATATATTATTATTTAAGTCATACAAGATAATGAATATATAGAAAAGAAGATATATGCCATTGCTTCTTATAAAAATAAACAACATTAAAGAATTTGAGGTGGAAGAGATCTTAGATTTAAAATAGCATCAAAATTGGCTAAAATATCTTATATATTGGCACAAATATGATATTAATAAATGCACATGGGAGCCATCCAAGAATCTAGAAAATGCATTATCAAAAGTCAATGCATTTCATGACAACATCCATCAAAATCAAGATAAAGAGTTCTAAAAATCTTTGCTATAAATTTAAGTAGGTTCAATAGAGATTTTATTCTATCTTATATCATTGTTTGCTATTCTTTTGAATTTTCTAATACAAGAGAGATGAAGAATCAAAAGCTAGCAAATTTAACTTAAGAGCTATTATTTGTTGACTTATCGGAATAGACATTATAACTATCACAACCTTCAAGATGATAGAATAGAGATGAAGATCCTCTAGAACAACATGTTCTTCTTTAGAATGATAGAAAGATACAATATATTGTGTATCATGACCTTGAAAGAGAGTCTTAGTATTTGGTGATACTTTTAAAAGTAAGAATTACTCCTGATGTTGTACCAAATATTTTTTTTAAAGAAAGTTATGAAGGTCTCAACAGTGATCAAATATCAAGGTAGTCTTCCCACTCTAGTATGAAACTCTGTTGATGGTTGATAGGTCCTATCAATCATCTTCAAAGGAAATAAAGATCATAGTATGTGACAAATACAATTTGGCATATCTTGAATTTTCTCAATATATAATTACCGCTTTTTACAGAATTTGTTTCTAAAAGGGAGAATAATATCATGAACATAAGATTTACTTGAATAATTATTTAATTAATATGGATAGATAGAAATAGATAAAAATAAATAAATTTGATAATATCTTATAGAAAAGCTTTCTAAAAGTTTTATAGATGGAATTTCATCTTTATACATATCTATAGGTGATTAATAGGTTAAAAATCTAGCCAACGAGTTAACCACATATTGCACATGTTGATAGCTTGTGGAACAAGTTAAATATGTGGAATACATAGAAAAAACTTGTCTTGCAAGTTTAGCAGGTGTCTTGCAAATTGGACACGTTATTATATTGTAATACATTTATATAGTGAAAAACATGAATAAGAATAATTTCTACTTAATACTTGATTATTTTGGTTTAATAGGAACTTAAGATACTTAAAAAAAGATTTATAAAAGCCTCCTAGATTATTTTATTGTTTTAATAGCCAAAAGATAAAAGTTATTTATTAAATTTTCCTTCTAGGTTGTACAAACTCTGTTACTGCTTTGAAAAAGCCATTATTTAATAAAAATAGAATACAAAAGATAAATAGTTAATATAGTTGATACTAAGGTTAAATTGAGGATAGGATTAAGCTTAAAAATTCTTAGAATAAATTGGATTGATACCCGAAGGTTGACCATATATGAGATAGGATCGAAATTAGACCTCTAGCTACAAAAATAGCCACCTAGGATAAAGAGTTAGATCATTTGGAGATCAACAACTTGGATTGGATAATTAGCTTTAAGTTCATTCTAGAGACATGATGCTTATTTTCATAAGATTTAGAAAGATTTAGCAATTGCTATTTAAAATTAGGATTTATACTAGAGGTTAAGTTTTTATGCAATAAAATTTGGACCAGTACTTTTAGCTATTGTGTGCAATTGAAGTAACATCTACAATTGAAAATTTGATATTCTATGTATGATTGAGTGTGCTAAGGCTAATTAAGAATTTATAACAATTTAATGGTGCAATCAAAATTTATGTGATCTTTAGTATGAAGAAATATCAAAAATTGATAGTTTAAGGTTGTTAAGGATTTTTGCGATATCTAAAGATCTATTAGTTGAATCAAGGTGAAATTTGACACAATATTAAAAGACTTGAAAGACAGGCTATATACCATAATTAGGTGAAGTTAACAATTAGAAAAGGTGAAATTGCTGTTAGGATATCTACATCAACTTCCAAGTAGGCTGCCAAGTAATATCAATGCGGTTTTTGGTTAATTTTTGATAATTTATAAGTTGGATTGGACCAAAAATTTCTAAGTATATAAAGGACTTATATTTTTATTTATATAAGAAATTTCATACTAATTTGACAATCATATTAAAATTTATAGCTTACTACAATTCACTGATTAAGATTAATACTTGCAAAGAGAAATCTAAGTTGCTTGATTGTAACAAGTAACAAAGCTATTGAAGTTTATATGTAGATAAAATTATTAAGAAGAGTATTTTAAAGTACTTTTTATTGGCTTAAGCACTCTTGTATTGATATTCAAATCAAATTCTTCTTATATGTATAAAACCTGTTAAAGATTCTAAGGTATATGTGAACCGCAACTTTACCCTCTACAGCTAGGTGCCCGGTGCATTCCCAAATAGGACAATACATAATATGACAATGTCTTGGAGGTCCTATAGAATATTGCCATGTAGACTTTACGTAGGTAGTATATATAAAGGTAAGAGTGAAGCCTTTTTTATTCTTATCAATGCCTTTCTTGTTTTTAGTCTTGTTTCAAGAATCTCTAGTCTTTTTGTCTTTGGTAATAGCCATTCTAGTTTTAATATTATCCCATCTTTGAGTGATTTTCTATTCTTTTGATTGATAGAAGAATGTATTGACATTTTATTCTTTTAGGATTCATGTCTTTGATAGCAACTTTTGATCAAAAAAGAACAATCTTATTGAAGCCAAAATAATTTCATCTTTGAGCAATAAAATTAATATTAACTATTGATTCAACTTTTTTCAAGTAAGTCTAATCAAGTATATCTTTAGACCTTCTTATTCATAATATTAAGAATAATTCATTTAAGCCTTATAATACTTCCAAGTTTGAGTTCAAGAATAATCCACTCTATTTTAAAGGATGCTTATACGTTCCAAAAGGTAAAACATGATTACATACTCTTAAAGCTTGTCACAACTTCCCTGTAGTAGGACATTTTAGATACAATAAGATTTTGGAATTAAAATCAAAAGATTTTTGGTGGTCTCAAATGTGGAAGGCATTTAAAAAACTTCTGTAGTCATGTGATATTTGTTTAAGATCAAAAATTCATCATCATTGATCTTATAGACTTTTCTAACTATTACCTATATAGAAACAATTATGGTCTTCAGTCTCTATAGATTTTATCACAGATTTATCAATTTTAAATTTATATAATTCTATATTTGTGATTGTAGATTGTTTTACCAAGATGGCGCATTTCACATCATATATAAAATCTATCACAAGTAAAAAAATAGCTAAATTCTTCCTTGATAACATCTATTGCTATTATAGATTATTAAAGGATATTATATTAAATAAAATAATATAATTTATATTAAAAATTTTAAAAATATTTTTTAAAATATTAAAGATAGATATACAACTATCTTTGGCCTTCTATTCACAAATTGATGGATAAATGGAATAGATAAATTAAATTTTAGAATAATATTTGAAATGTACCATTAATTATCATGAAGATGATGGGACAATTCTTTTGCCATTTGCAGAGTTTGTTTAGAATGATTTCTATTCAACAAACACATTTTTTTTCTAATTATAATTATCATCTACAACTTGATACTTTTAACTTTTTGAAAGTTGATAATTCTATAATAGAAGACTCAACAAATTGATTGTCAAAGCTACATTCAACAATGAAGAAATAATTAAAAGACGCTCAAGAATGACAAAAGACCAACGTAGGTGTCTATTATAAAAAATAATTTTAATTTTACATTAGTGACAAAGTATGATTACTTTGTCATAATATCAAGACTATTTGTTCTTATAATAAGCTACATTATCATAGGCTTAGACCATTTTTAATTTGTAAATAAGTCAATCTAATTGCTTATTAATTAAATCTATTGGAATTTATGAAAATCCATCCTGTATTCTACGCATCTTTATTTGAACCATGTAAAATAGCAGGTATACAAGGAAGAAGATAAATACCACCACCTTCTATAGAAATAGACAATAATAAAGAATTTGAGGTACAAGAGGTCTTAGATTTGAAGCAACGCTGAAATAGGTTAGAATATCTTGTACATTGGTACAAATATGATAATAATGAATGCACATGGGAGCCATCCAAGAATCTAGCAAATGTATCAACCAAAATTAATGTCTTTTATTGACGACATCCATAAAAATCAAGATGAAGAGACAAAAAAAGTCTTTGATATAAAGCAAAATAGATTCAATGAAGATCTCATTCTATCTTATATCATAAATTTGTTATTTCTTTAGATTTTTTAATACTAAAGAAATAAAAAATCAGCTAGTAAATTCAATTCAAGAGCTATCATTTATTGAATCATCACATAAGATATTACAATTATTACAACCTTCAAGATAATAGAATAAAAATGAAGATCTTCAAGAACAACATATTCTTTTTCAAATTAATAGCAAGATACAATATGTTTGGTATCACGACCTTAAAAGAGACTTTTAATATTTGGTGATACTTTTAGAGGTAGGAACTATTCTTGATGGTGTTTCAAATGTTTTATTTGAAGAAAGTTATAAAAGCTCCAACTATGATTAAATATAAGGGTGGTCCTTCTATCCTAAAATAGGATATTATTGATAGTTGAAAAGACCTATCAATTACCTTTGAAGAAAATAAATATCAAAATATGTAGCAAGTACAATTTGACATATCTTAAACTTCTTCAATATATAATCATTGCTCCTTGAGATACTTGTTTTTAGAAGGAGGGATAATGTCACGAATATATGATCTATTCCAATAATTATTTAAGTAACATAGATAAGTAGAAGTAGATAAAAATAGATTAATTTAATAATATTATAAAAAAAATCTTCTTAGAAGCTTTATAGATACAATTTCATCTTTATATATATTTATAAGTGATTGGTAGATTAGAAACTTAGCCAATAAGTTAACCACGTGTTGATAGCTTGTGGAATAAGCTAATTATATGGCACATGTATAGGAAACTTGTCTTGTAAGTTTGACATGTGTTTTATAAATTGGACACATATTGGAGATCCTATAGAGTGTCGCCATGCAGCTTTTAAGTAGGTAGTATATATAGAGATAAGAATGAAATCTTGTTCACTCTTGTCAATTTCTTTCTTACATCTAGTCTAATTTAAGAATCTTTATATTTTTTAATCTTTAGCAATAGCTATTCCATATTTTTTTTGAATATATATACTTTCTTATTTCTATTTTGTTATTTTTCTTTGATACAAATTTCATTGGTTTATGTATCTTCTATCAGTTCATGTCCTTGATAATTTGCATACAATACTATGGTACATTCTTCTATTCAATAATCACCATTTTATATTGTATATGGTTATCATTCATGATTTGACACTTTTGACTTTTCAAAAGTTGATAATTCTATGGCAAAAGATTAATAAATAATTTATTAGAGCTACATATAATAATAAAGATATAATTAAAGAAAGCTCAAAGACAACAAAATATCAATGTAGATGTTTATCAAAAGGATGAACTTCAATTTTGAATTGATAATAAGGTGTTGTTATTTTGACGTAATATTAAAACTAATCACTTTTATAACAAATCAATTGGATTGCATATTGGTTATATCTATTAGACTCAATGAAGATTAATAATATTTTTTACATGTTTCTTTTTGAGCCAAATAAGATAGTGTCATATAACATGATTTTTAATTTCAAAATATTTTAGATATCTAGTTGTAGAGAGATTACTTAGAATTTAGTGGCTAAACTTTAAAAAATGACTTGTCTTTAATAAAGAAAATAAATAAATATAATAATATTTTAAAGAATATTTTATTTATAAGAACCTTTTATATTTCAATAGGTTTATATATAAGATTTTCTATGGAATCTAAAAAAAATTTAATACTCTTTTTTATGCCAAATCATAATTAATCAAATGCTAATAAATTCAATTTTTAATAACTTCAAAGAAAATCTATAATCTCTCATTTCAAAAATTTATCTTAATATCAAAATTTTATTTTAGTTCTACATATATATTTTTTATACCTCCATAAATCCTTGGCTTCCAAAAAACCTCTTTAATTTATATAAAATACTTAAAGTATAACAAAATCCTTCAATACCTTATTCACTCACAAAGAATTTATTTTTCTTCTTGGACTTTAGGATCAAATATCTCTTGATGTAGTTGTTAAATTTTTGTCAAATTTTTTAAAAATATAGCTTATATTTTAAAATTTTATCACAAAAAAATCAATTGTAGATTTGATTTCATTCATTTGGTATTTCAAAAATCCTACTAAATACTCAAAATCCTAATTTATACACATCCAAACACTATTTTCTTTATATTTCAAAAATCCAAAATCCAAATACCACCAAAATTTGAATGTAGCTTTTTTACATAATAATATATATTTTAAAATTATTTTAGTCAAAATCTTATCAAATTATTAGAGATATAACTCAAAACACAACCACTAATTAAGGAAATTGTTTACTATCTTTAGATTATAAGCAATGACTTCAACTTTCAATATCACTTTTATTTCTATATAATATTTATCAAATCATATATATAAAATATAACTAAGAAAATATTTTCTTCAATTCTAATTGTCAATCCTTCATTATTTTTAATACATGTGAGTTATATCTTAATAAATTATAGTAGCTATAAAATAAACATCTTGACTTTGAATGCCTATATTTCCTTTATAAAAATTCCAAATCATTCAATTTTTCTATCAAAACCATATTCAAAAATTTAAACTTGACTTATTAATCAAAACCTCTAATATTCAAATCACCTCAAACGAGCAACCCTAATTCTTAATAAGGCCTTAGACAACCTCATTGCTAATAATATCATGTATTTATAGTAATCATAGATAGACTTGGTTGTAAATTGATATACATCATAATACTAAATATTTGATTGGTTATCATTAAAAATAAATCTTAGTATCAAAGTTACAAGTTACAAAGTAGCTATCTATCAAGAATGCAAAGCAAGAGAATTGAACTAAGACAAGATTTCAAGAAGAAACCAACAAGAGCTTAAATTAAACTGATGAGTATACAAATAACATTAAAATAGGTGAGCTAAAATTGCAATAGATGTGTTGTCGATACTGAAGAACTTTTCAACCTTGACTCCTATGTATACTCCTTTCTAAGCCACTTCCAAAGCAGCTTCTATTAAATTAAAAAGCTTCTTCAGCAGCTTCTACCAACTGAGAAGCTTTTTGAACTCCTTCTACTAACTAGAAAGCTTCTTGAGCTCCTTCCACTAATTAGAAAAGTTTTCAACCAACTTTCATCAATTAGAAAGCATCTCAATTGACTTTCATTAACAAAGAAGCTTCTAAAATATTTTAGAAGGTTTTGTGAACCTCTAAAGTATATGTATCTAATATCACCTCCATCTCTAGTAACAAGTTCTAAGAAGAGTTTAATCTTGTTACATATGTAAGAAATCAAGAATACATTACACTAATGAAGCTATGTATTCTGTTTTTTTGTTCTTGGGCAATAGGTTCTACTGGTCTTCAAAGAAATTGCCTAAGGCCTTGAGCTAATACCTTTTTTATTGAAATATTATATCTAAAGATCTAACCTTCATTGCAGCTTTCAAAACATCCTCCAAATAAGATCTCATAACTAAAAAAATTCACCTTTCAAGCTCAAGCAATATTATTAAAAATCAAGTATTGGAATCAAAACTTGCATGGTTGGATCTTGCTCCTAATGGCTTTAACCAAGGTCGTACTTAACACTAAAATATATTATTCCTACTTTACTCAATTAAAGGCTATGAAAATTATATTGGTTTGTTTGAAGCTTATATGGCAAACAAATCTTTTGAGTCTCGTTCTCTCAATTCTTGAAGGTTTAATATGGTGATTAACTTGCTTCTATTATTCTATTCTATCTTGGAACAGACCATTATATATTAATGAAGGCTTTAGTTTAACTAGTTTAACTCTTCTTTTCTTATGAATATTCTTTAAATCCAATCTTTGCTAAGAAATTATCATTGAATACATTTGGATTTGTAGGAATAGAATTGATGAAGTTTTTGTATCTTTTGAGGCACATTGGCAAGATTTTTGGCTAGTTCCTATATGCACTCATTAATATCATAGCTCTACCAGTGAACAAGATATTCCAATTTATTCCACCTTTGTCGTAAATCAACTACTTTTTCAATCTTGTATTCTTCACGATCTTCAAGTTTGATACTAGGCGGCGATTGTTGTACTTTTTTCAAAATATGCCACTCTTAATAAGGTTTTAAAAGAGAGACATGAAAAATTAGATGTACCTTCATAGCACGTGGTAATTTCAAGCAATATGCCATTGAATTGATTTGCTTCTGGATAGAAAATGGTTCCAACCTTCAATAATACAACTTATCGCATGGTCGCTTGATCTTAATGTCCCGTCAAAGAAGCCATACCTTATTTTCAATATAAAAAATATACAATTGATTCCTAAATTTATCTACACATATCTTATATGTATCTTGAGCTGCTTATAATTGAAGCTTCAAGGTTGTTTGGTATTGTGATAGCTACTTTGCAAATGCTTCAATTGATAGATTGTTATTCTTTGACATATTCCATAAATCAAGCTTTAGATTATATCCATAGTTGGAGTAAAACGGTATTTGCTAAGTTGATACATGAACAATATTATTACATACAAACTATGCTAATAGTAGATATGTGATCCAATCATCTTGTTGATAATTAATGTTGCATCGTAAATACTGCTCCAAAACTTGATAAACTTGTTCTGTTTGGCTATTACTTTGAAGATGGAAATATGAAGAAAGTTTAATATCCACCTTCAATATTTCAAAAAGATATTTCTAAAATTTAGATATGAATAGGGATCCTCATTTGGATACAATATCATCTGATTCGCCATGATATCAATATATATTATTAAAAAAGAGCCTTGCCGTTTCTTCACTAGATGCAATCTTTTTATAAGAAATGAAATGATCCATTTTTGTAAGTCAATCAACTACTATAAAAATACTATCTAATGAATTGGATGGTAGTAGATCTATAATAAAATCTATTGAGATGGAAGACCATGACCATCTTGGAATAGGCAAGGATTGTAAGAATCCATAAGGATAATGTCAAGGATTTTTGGACCTTGAATAGATGTTGTAAGAGAGCATAAAGTCTTTCATTGCCTTCCATATTTGAGGCCACCAAAAATCTCGGGAAATAAATTCAAAGGTCTTATTAAATTCAAAATGATCTGTAGTTGGAAAGTCATACTAAGATTGGAGAATGTACAATTGTATTAGTCCTTCTAGGATATACAAATATTTTTCAAAATATAGAAGGTCTTCTTCAAGTTTGAACTTATCAGCATTTTTTTTCAAGCAACACTTGACATCAAGGGGCAAAGTATCATTAGTAGTTGCAACATGCACTTCATTAAAGAAACTAGAATCAATAGGCACCAAACGTTGCTTCTTCTATCTTTGATACAAGATATGGTCTCCTCGATATAGCATCAAATAATCCTTGTTGCTTCCAAAGTCAATAAGTGATAACAAAGTTAAATTGAGATAGTGACATATTCCATCGAGCTTGGCAGTAATTAAAAATTAAAACTAATATAAAATATTCCAAGTTCTTGTGATTTATATATATAGTCACAAAATATATTGCTCTTTCAAGAAAATGATGCCATTTTTAAAAAAAATCTATAATAATAAAAAGCTTCTTATTATAGATTTTATAATTAATTTTGGCAGCAGAAAATTTTTGAAAATAAAATATAACAAGATAGAGTTTATTGTCTATATGCATTTATAAAAGTACGGCCCTTAGTGCAAATTCAAAGCATTAGTCTCTATGTAAAATACCTTTGTAAAGTCTAGATGCATCAATATTACGATCATAATAAACATTGTCTTGAGGTCTTGGAATACCTTTTCCACTTGAAGCCCCCATTTTAACTTGTCTTTATATGCTAATTGAGTAAGAGAAGCAGGAACTTGAGAGTAGTTTTTGATGAAGATCAAATAGAAGTTAGCAAATCCAAGAAAATATTGTACGTCTCTCATAGTCTTTGAAATGGCCCATTGCATAATCACCTCTACCTTCTTGGGATCCATCATCAAATCTTTAGTAGATACAATGTGTTCAAAAAATTCCATTTTAGATTGATGAAATACACATTTTTCTGGTTTGGCATTGAAACCTATATCTCGTAGCTTTTATAATATCAACTTGATAAGGCCCTCATATTCTTTTAGATTTTTTGAATAGATTAAGATATCATTAAGATAGATCACGATGAATTTATCCAAGTATTCTTGAAAGATATCATTTATTGAATGCTGAAAGATAGCGGGTGTATTTATTAGTCCAAAGGGCATGACACTATATTCAAAATGTCCATATCTTGTCTAAAATGTGGTTTTCTATTGATCTCTTTCTTTAATCCATACAAGATTATATACTTTACAAAGATCTATCTTAATATAGATCTTGGCTTGGCTGAATTATTCCAAAAGTCTTTAAATTAATAGTAGTGGATAACGATTCTTTACCATTATCTTATTTAATCTACGATAATCAATGCACATATATAAGGAACCATCCTTCTTGTTTACAAAAAGTATAGGTGCACCTGCTTGAAACTTTGAATGCTTGATGAAGTTCTTTATAAAATTTTCATCAATATAATCTTTCAATATTAAAAGCTCATTTTAAAAGAGATTATAGATTGGACCAAAAGGTGGTTGCATTCCTTCTTGAAGATCTATAGTACAATCGTGTAGCCGATGCTCTGGCATTATATCAGCATTTTTCTTCTGAAAAACATCTTGAAACTTGCTATACTACTTTGAAATACTTGCCGATGAAGTCATCTTTTTTTTAATTGGAATCGCATAAATAATAAATAGTGTATCTTCTTTGATCAATCTTATAAAAGTCTTTATTTCAACAAATAAAGGTTTATCAATTTCTGGCTTTTTACAAAAAAATTTGTAACAATCTCTATCAAAAATGTTAATCTTTGCAACCTCCAATCTATACATGGATTATGCTTTTTCAACCAAGGCAGCCCAAGAATAAGAAGATTTGAAGGAATCCTAATAACATTATTATAAGTCATAAAGTTTTTGCTTGAGAATGTGCTAGGCACCTGGCTGTAGAAGATAAAAATAAAATAATAAGTCCTAATACCTCTAATAGAATTATGTAAACTTATAATTAAGACTAACAAGTATACTTTAATTGTTAAAAAGTTTAATTAGATTTTTCAAATAGATATAGAAGAATATATTATAAATCCTAAAAAACTTTAGGTAAAACTTGATTAAATCCTAATCAAACCTTAGTTGAATCCTAATTAAGTCGTAACCAAATTCTAAATAAATCCTAACAAAATCTTGATCAAATTTTAATAAAATCTTGATTGAATCTTTAAAAATTTAATTAAATTCTAATCAAGTCCTACTCAAATCTTAGTCAAATTTTAAATAAATCTTAATCTAATCCTAATCAAATCCTAATCAAATATTTGTCAATATCTACTAACTTTAATCAAATCCTAAACAAACTCTAGTAAAATTTTAATCAAATCCTAATCAAATCCTACTCAAATCTTAACTAAATTCTAACTAAATCCTAAACAAATCTTAATCAAATTTTGGTCAAATCTTAGTCAAATTTTGATTGAATCCTAATAATTCTAGTCAAATTCTAATCAAATCCTAATCAAATTCTAATCAAATCTTAGTCGTATCTTGGTCAAATCCTGACTAAATCTTAATCAAATCCTAATCAAATCCTAACAAACTCTAACAATCCTAACCAAATCATAATAAATCCTATTCAAGTGCCAACAAATCCCAACCAAATCCTACAACAGATTTAAATTATAATAGTTGATGATTTAATTATTGATCTTATTCTAAATTTTATACATCTTTTAGATTTTGAAGCTTCTGAGGGCCCAAATACAAAGAGATTGTAAAATAATGAGCAGGTTAAGTAAAAAGAGAAGAACCTAAATAATTTTGTAATATATGATTGTCTAGCCGCACAATTCCTACTATGGCTAAATATTGTCGCTTTCCTAAATAACTGCTCTCCTTGTTTTGATAATGTGTTGATTTTGTTTTTTTGAGCAATTTCCAACTTAGTGGCCTCCCATACTACAATATAGGCATAAACCTTCTTCTATCTAACGCTTCATTTCTTATAGACTAAGAGATTTAAATTATACTGCATCAAATTACATATCTTTTACTTCTAAATGTGAATTCAAAATGCTTGTTGATATAGCAGGAATGTATCAAATTGCGTGTTGTTTTGTTGAAGCCCATGAATGTTGATCTTGTCGACATTGAAATAATCAATTATTATATTTTATGGCTTGGCTAATGGATTCATTGAGCAATTGTAGATCCGAAAGCGACAATAACAAATCTTTCATATCATCTCTTAATCTCCAATAAAATTGGCTCATTAGGACTTCTTCATCTTAATTGATGTCGCATGCTAATTATTTAAAATCAGATATATAGGCTGATGCAAAGCGCACTCCTTCACATAATGCTTAGATCTTAGTTGTTTTTCAATAAGCCTTATTATATTCTCCAAATGCTTTTGCAAATGCTTCTATGAAAATTTCAAAGTTACTCAAAATTGACAATCATTTTTCAAATAAGGAAACAAACCATGATAATGCTTGTTTTGCAAGCAAGGTACCAACCAATCCAACCTATGATTCTTATGTTAGATAAGTATTAAGTTGTAGGATGGTTATTAATTGAATTTGATTGACAAATCTTGGGAACTTTGAACATGTTGTCGCATTATAAATTAAAACATAGTGTAAAAGATATAAAAGAATGTGTTAAAATAAAAAGATTAAGATTAAAAGAAGAAAGGATGACAAAGGGAAGGGGTTGTAATTCTTTCTTTTTTATTTCTAATCTAATCTAAATTATTTCTTTCTATTTATTAGATTTTATTTTATTTATCTTAGATCTACTTTACCTTTATTTTCTTCTCTCTTAGATGTAAACTTATATATTGTGAGCTGAAATTAGAAGAAAAGTTGGTAGAAAATTTGTAGTAAGAAGGTAGAATATAAATTCACCTTGGAAAGTGAAATTTCTTCAAGTTAATAAAAAAAAGATTGAAGAGGTGGAAAGACATGGACTGAGAGGTCTTTTTGACCTAGAAGATAAGAAAGACCACGCGGAGATGACAAGGGAGGAGTGAAGATGTAAAAGGAAAGAAAAACAGAATAAGAAGAGAAGAGTGTAGCTGAGTAAGGAGAGTTTTTTTATATATAAAGAGAGTTAGGAGATGAATTTGAAAACGAGATTTGGTAGAGATAATCTATGTAAGTTAAGGAAGAGATAAGTGTAAGTTTGACACACATTTATTTTATAAATAAAACATTATGCTCTTTCGAAGTGACAAGGATCTATTTCCAAATCTGCAAAGTTTGAGGGAGCATATCTTTGTGATTAGAGTAGTGTTTTGAGGAAAATTTATTGGATTTTGTAGATATATAAGTCTATTAGGTTGTTTGAAAAAAAAATTGCCATTGAAATTATATTTGAGGAGCTATCAGGAAAATTGTGGTTGGATCTAGAATTGTTAGAAGGCAAAATTAAAGAAGAAGGATGAAGCCTATAACTCAAGTTTGGAGAGGAATTTTGGAGCAATATGTAGAGAGTGTTCATAAACCTACCAAATTTCAGCACTTAGATCTTCTTTAATGAAGAGTAATGAAGAAGTGAAGCAAATAGGGTCCAAAATTGAAGGTTGCAAGGAAGGGTAATTTTAACAACGTTGTTCTTTCTAGCCACAATAGCTATGATCAAAATGTTTTTGGGATTTGCTTCTTTACTTTCTAAAGTATCTTGTTTCCAAATTTTGCTTCAACTGATGTGATATCCTAGGATTTATGAGCAAAATTGGGGGCGGGTCTCAAAAGGCAAAATAGGTTAGAATTCATAAAGTATGTTATTTTTTTAATATAAATTGTTCAAATTTATGAACTTTTATGGATCTCATCTTTTACTTGATTAATTAGAGGCTCAAAAGACCGAGTGTTTCTTAGGGCTAAGACTCTCACCACGATATCCTACCTTCATATTTCTTCAAAAGACTAACTCAAGGGTCTTTATGCTATTGAATATGTGGATTTTTTTAGCATAGCATAAGTAGTAATACATCCTCAAGTGCAAAATTTAGAGGTACATGTAGTTTAGATTGTAGCACTCCAAATGTTGTATTGTTACAAAACTTTACAACAACCTCTTGAATTTCTACAGTCCTAATAGATAAAGTTATAAGTGTTACAGACATATACTTTAGAAATTCACAAAACCTTTTAGAACATTCTAGAAGCTTCTTGAATTAATAAAAGTCAGTTGAGAAGCTTCTTAATTAGTGAAAGTTAGTTGAAAAATTTTCTCATTAGTTGAAGGAGCTTAAGAAGCTTCTAAGTTAGTGGAAGGAGCTCAAGAAGCTTTCCAATTGGTAGAAGCTACTTGAGAAGCTTCTTAGTTTGATGGAAGCCACTCAAGCGTATTAGACAAGAATTTATATAGGAATCAAGGTTGAAGAGTTCTTTAGTCTCAACAACATATCTCTTAGAGTTCTAATTCATCTTTCTTGGTGTTGTTCATATATTCATCTAATTAATTCAAATTTTTGTTTGTTTCTTCTGAAAACCTTGTCCTAGTTTAAGTTTCTTATTATGTATTCTCGTGTCTTTAATAGTTTGTGAAGACTTATCTCATCTTTAATATCAAAGTTGAATCCTTCTTATTAGAGAGTAGATTATCTTTTTACTTGAAGGTATGCCAACGCTTTAGAAATTACAGATTATTCTTCCATAAATTGATATTTTTTTTCATCACAATATTAGAACTTTGTCCCTCTTGTGAGAAAGTGGATCATCCCTTTCCTTGAAGGTCTTAAAGAATTTTAGAGGTTGTAGATTATCCTCCTCTAAATTGATATTGTCTTCTTATAGATTCATTTCTTCTTTCTCTTAGAATGGTTGGAGGTCAAGACATTAGTATGACTAAGTCTTCCGAGTCCAAGTTAGATGCCATTATAGGTGCTCTTATTACTTTATCTACTAGAGTTGTGGAGATTGAAGAGATTGTTGTAAAACTTTGTAATGATGTTGTTGTACTATAATTCCTTACAGTATGTAAAAATTAGTTAAAATATATAATATATTCATAAGTTCTAATATATATTAGAATAGTTATTAAAATATTTAAAGATATTGATATAAGAAACTTTATTTAGATATTTTTAAATTTAATTTGATTATGGTGTTTAAATTATATAGAACCTAAATATTTAATGTGGAGCCTTGAGAACAGATTGGAGGCCAAAGATGATGAATTAAACTACCAAGATGCTTATTTAGAAGGATGGAGGCAAAGCATGGATGAATGAAGATAAGGGGTGAAGCTCTTCATTCCTATTGGTTAATGGTCATGCCCAAAAGGCTTTAAGGAGGTTATCTATGACAAAGAACAAGAATTTTGGTAATTTTAAAGGATATATATAAAAATTAGATGCTAGATTTGAAAAGCTTATTTTTTGTATTATAATTTTGATATAAACATCAAAAGATTTGGAATTTTTATGAAGGAGGAGTAGGCACTTGAAGTTAAGGTATACAAATTATATCTATTACTATTCTTTTGAAGATACAAGGAGTTGTATGAAAGCTTTTGGAGAATGGGAGATGCAGCTAGAGTGGTGGTTTTAAGATCTACATCTAATTAAAAAAAATTACTACATTTGGAGATTTAAAAAAGATATCTTGCAAGTCAAAGACAATAGAATGAATTCCAAGGCAATAAGTAGATTATTTTATTGATAGTGATGATTTTTGCCATATTTTGAGGTTTTGGACAAATTTTTATCTAAAACTTTCTAAAAACGTAAATTTTTGTATTAAAAAGCTATATATCAAAATTTTATAATATTTGGACTTTTAATTTGTGAGATATGAAGAATTTATTACATGGATATTTATAAATAAGGATTTAAAGCTATTGTAAGGATTTTTGATATATCTAAAGATTGGTATCAAATCAATAGTTGAAATTTATTGTGGTAATAGTCAAAAATATATTAGTATTTTATGTAAATTTTGAGTGGATTTGGATTGTTGGATTAAAAATTATAGATTATTGAAGTTTAGAAAAAATTCTCTTCCTTCGGATGAATGAGGGTTTTAAAATATTTATTATATTTTGAATATTTTGAAGAAATAAGACTTATGTATTGGATAGAATAGCCCTATGAAGAAATCTTTTATATAAATTTGGGGGTTTTGTTATTTTGGATCTTGGTTGAATAATTAGTAGCAACTAAAAGCTCCGTATTTTCTTGAGGCAAATTCTCTCTACCACAACAATGCAATATCTAGAGTGCCACAATCTAGACTGCATCCACCTCCAACTTTTGCACTTGAGGATGCAATACCACCTATGCTACGCCAAAAAAATCTACTTGTTCAACAATACAAGGAGCCTTGAATTAGTCTTTTGGAGAAATATGATGGTATGAATTAAAAGTTGGGAGGATTTGTCAACCAAATTCAATTAATAATGGTCCTAAATTTTGATACTTATTTGATAGAAGAATCATGGATTGGATTGGTTGGCACCTTACGTATGGGGCAAGCATTATCATGGTTTGTTCCTTTGTTTGAAAAATGATCACCAATTTTGAATAATTTTGAAGTTTTTATGGAAGCATTTGCAGAAGCATTTAGAGAACATGACAAGGCTTGTTGGACAACAATTAAGATCCAAGTATTACATTGTTGAGTAGAGAGAATTTGCCTTGGAAAAATACCGGGTTCCTAGCTGAATTAGAACTAGCAGAGAACATGAGAGGGAGTTGTACAAGTATCTTATATACTTGCACAATATTTATACAAGCTTTCAAATTATACTTGTATTATACTTGTATAAGACTTCTATAAATATAAAGTATAAATCCTTGAATAATACTTATATAAATACTTATATAATACTTGGTATAATACTTATACAAATACTTATATAAAATCGTATATAATCCTTGATATAATACTTGTATAAATATTTGTACAAATATTATGTATAATAATTATAGAATACTTATATAAAGACTTTATATAAATACAAGTATATATACTTGTATAATAGGTATAAGAAAAGTGTACATATATTCAAGTATAGCTCAAAATACAACCTCATATGAAGAATACAAGTTATACAAGAAGCTGAAATTAAATAAATCACTAAAAATTCATCCAAAGATCAAATCAAGCACGCTTATAGTCTATAAAAAGCCAACAATCTATTGTAAAACATATCAAAATTTCACAAATAGATGTCTTACCGTTTAAAAGTTATAGCTAAAAGAAATAGGCACTAAAATTTCCCAGTAAATGCAAAGGTAGCAAAGCTTGTCTTCACTTCAGCCTTTGTTGTGATAACTTGCCTTCTCCAAATTAGACATGCAATAGCTTTTTAGAAAGTTCACTCCATCATCTAACCTGTTCTAAAATTTCGCATGCATGCCTCTCAAACTTCAGATTTTATACCTAGTTGATTCTACTCTTTAAACCCTAATAATAATTTGTCCTCTTGACACTTCACGGCTCATAAAACTTTCAAAAAAGCTCCAAATGTATTGATT
Source organism: Physcomitrellopsis africana (assembly GCA_036785485.1). NCBI lineage: Eukaryota > Viridiplantae > Streptophyta > Bryopsida > Funariales > Funariaceae > Physcomitrellopsis > Physcomitrellopsis africana. The sequence goes on along the minus strand of JAWRVF010000982.1, from coordinate 35,862 downwards.
TTTGTTTTCATGGAAAGCTTACATAAGGTACTATAAGCATCTGAAATATCAAAAAGATTGAAGAGACTGTCCGACTTGGGTGGTTGAACAAAAATCTCTACCCTTGTTCTTCAGGTGGCAGACCCTTTTTCATTCTTAAGCACACAATTTTTTCTCTCCAACTCCAAATGCTAGAAGAGATATCTTGATAGAAAGCTAGTACAAATTTTCACACTTTCTATAAATTTTACTAAGAAAGAATTGAAATCAAACATGCAGTGGCAGCTCAAAGTTTCTGTTATCACCTTTCGATAGCAGTAGATCCTACTCTACTAAAACAAGCACAACGCTTTGCTCACAATTCCAAAACAAGCAAGTGAATAGGTTCTAGAATCCTCACAACTCAAAGAAGACACATCTTAAATTTCATTACAAATGCTTTTATATCCTTAGAGCTATCTCTCTTAAAATTTTACTGCTCACAAACTGTCAAATCCTAGGTCCATCAAGACGAGTATATCCCCCTTTCCTTCCATATCAATCTATGACACACCCACATGGGCAGCCAAAGCCTATTGATTAGGCCCTATTCATCCCATGCTCTTCTTTCTTATCCCTTACAAGGTCCATTCTACCTCAAAAATTAACAAGAAAAGTAAAATAACCTTTATCTTTCTTCTAATTATAAAAGAATCTATTCTAGGATATAAATAAGGTAGGAACAAAACAAATAGCCATCTTAATTTATTTATTAAGTAGCTATAATAAATCCTCTCCTTATAATATCTTCTAAAATAACCTCTAGCATTCACACATATAATAACAATAGATACAAGATATATAATATTTTTACACACTACACATAAATGCAGTATGACATGCACTCTCTCTAAACCTGCACATCCTCCGATATGTGCCAAGTTTAATCTTCTTCATCCTCCATTTCAATCCCTTCATCACCTTTTGATATTTTTTTATTTTTTGATAGAATTAAGAATTCTTCAAGATCATTGGTGTGAAACTTTCTATCCCTTCTTCTATATGTTTTAATTCTTTTGCCCGCTATTGGAATCTTCAATAAAATTCCATCCAACTCTCGCAGCGAATAGGTGGCATTAGTATACACTTTAACCACCACATATGGTCCAAACCATCTTCGTACAAACTTCTTCATTGTGCTATGCTGATGTTCTAATGAACTGTCAAACACCAACATCCAATCACCTTTTTCAATTTTCTTAGACCTTAATCTATGGATTTTGTCAAATCTCTCTTTATTGCTCAATCTAGCAGTCTTAAGTCTTTCTAATGCTATTTGCATATCTTCAGGCAATCTTCCAAGCTACTGAATGCAATGTTCCAATAGCCTTTCTCTTGTAATATCATCTTCTCAAGACAAAAATATCCAAGTTGGAATTGATTCTTTTCCAAGCATAATAGGCTTATGTCCACGCATAAGTTCTACTGGCATATATCCACTGACAGTGCTATAGGTGGTTCTATGAGCCTACAATGCAAATGGCAATAGCCTAGGCTAAAGATTAGGCTTCCTTTTACAAGCCTTAACCAAGGCATGAATGATAGGAAGGTGCTTCCTCTCTATTTTGCCATTAGCTTCAGGATTGTAAGCAGTTGTTAACCTTAGCTGCACACCATATCTCTAAAAAAATAATCTCGATTCAACTGCATCTAATTCACTCCTATCAGCTCTCATTCTTCCAATATTATTATATCTGCTAAAAATATCTTCAAAAATGAATCTACAAATTCCTTCCGTAGTCTTGGTTCGAAGAGCTCTTCCTTCAACAAAATTTGAGAGCTCTTCCCTTGCCAAAACAAGATACTTCATTCTCCAAATTTTAGGGAGCATTGCAACCAAGTCAATCATCCATTGGAAATTAATTGAAGGAGGATAAGTGGGATGTAATTCATCCCTATATTGGACCTTAGATTGAAGTTGATATTTGACAATTGAAGCCACAAATTCCTCAACATTCTTATATAAACCCTTCCACCAATATCGTTCCTTAATTTTTGTATAAGTGGCCCAAATTCCTTTGTGACCAGGCTAAAGTGCATCATGAAATTCTCTAAGCATGTAGATTTTGGTATCAAGATCATCCACTATTCTCAAAGATAATTCATTAGCTCCCTTTGTCTTCTTCCAAAAAAATCCATCTCTCAACAGATATCCATATGATTGATGTCTAATATCTTTAAAAGTCTTATCCATCCACCCCTCTTGCTTCTTCAAAGTGCTCAGATAGAATCCAATATCTTGTAGTCTCCCCTTATATAATTCTGCTTTGAATGGCAAGATGTTGAATTTTCTCTATTAACAGCCAATACATATCTCTCTTCCAAAAAGTCTTCACTCTCCTCATGAGCCATCATTTCTTCTTCATGAAAATACTTGGCTCTTGATAACATATCCGCCACAGGATTCATTTTTCCAGCAATGTGCTCCAAAATTGAATTTAATGACTTGATAAATGCTATCCATCAAAGCATGGCAATGTCGGGTTATGAGCAATTGGCAATCATACCAAGAAGAGATAAAAAATCAGTTTCTATTACAACATTTGATCCAATCAAGTAATTTTTTTTAGCTGTTAAACTAGTAAGTGCACCCCAAAGCTCTCTTTTTATTTGAAGATATGTTCTTTGGCATTTTGTAAGAATCTTTGCTCCAAAATGAATAGCAAATCTATTTTCTTTTATATCATCTTGGCCAACAGTCCATCCTATGGCTATTGGACTTGTGTCAACTTGTATCACCGGTCTTCCGCTCTCATATTTAACTTGTTTAAAAACTGGAGGTGACTTTAAAATCCTTTTCAAGTCTTCCATAGCCAAATCTTGCTCTTGTTCTCAAAAAAACTTGATTCTTTTTCTTAATAATTTGTAAAAGGATTCTGATATGTGAGCAAAATGAAGTATCTATATGTGATAGAAGACACATGCTCCTAGAAACCTTCTCATTTTAATGATGTTACTGCAAGCCATCATTTTTATAATAGTATTAATTTTTTCATGATTAGGCCTTCTTCTATACCATCTACAAAGATGTCCAATTACCACAATTTTTTCAAAATCAAATTTAGACTTCTCAATTGAAAGGGTTAAATTTGCCTCTTCAATCTTGTTCAAAATCTTATCAGCATCTTCAATGTGCATCTTTACAAATATTTTGCAACTATCATCATCTAAAGTAGAGTCTTTATATTCTTCTTTACATCCTTTGATAGGAATGTCATCTACAAAAGGAATAATCTTCTCTAGTACAAACTCTTTCAAGATTTGATTCATTGCATTTTGTATATGTGCCATTAAGTTTGTAGCACCTTGAGGTAATATAGACATTCGAACCAATTCTAACAAAGTCTTCATGGTTGTTAAATCTCTGCTTTCAATCGCCAATTGAAATTGATCGTAACTAGAGTATAGATCTCGAATAGAATATATGGCATGTCCAACAAATGCTTCTACTACTTCATTTACAATTGGTCCTAATCCTTTGTTTCTAATAGTAACCTGGTTAGCTCGTTGCATATCTTGGATGAATCGTAATGCTCCAGATTTCTTAGGAACAGTAAATCAACAATTAGAATATGGAGCCATTGAAGGCTCAAGTATTTCCATGTACATTTTTTCCTTCAATAAGTCAACCAATTTGGAAAATAATGCTCTTGGAACTGGTATTGGCTTCAAATTCCATGGCACATGTGGTACTGTAAAAATAACCATAGGTGCTATTACACCTGGTCGCACACATCCAATCTCATCCGGTGAAGAGGCATAGGCCTTTCCATGTTTTGAGAGCATCTCTTAAAATATCTTCTCTTCTTGATTTAACAAGAATTCTCTTCCTCCAATCTTCAAGTTTGCTAATATTTCTTTAGTAAACTTATGTCCAATCTTCCTGGCTTCTCTTAAACTTGGCTTCTTCTCTACTTGTCTGACATGCTCATCAATATCCAATGGAAGTTGAGTTGCTATAGGCTTAATCTTTTTGGCCACTGTTTTATATTTTATATTTACTATGGTCTCAAGATTTAACTTATAACTTTGGCACAAATCCTTGCTCTCCATTGCGTCTATTATTTCTCGATACAATGCTCTTGAATGAATTTCAACCATAATGCCTGCACCATTACTTTCCTCTTCTTCAATCTGTAAGTTATATAAAACTTGCAATATATCATCTCCAATATCTTTCTCCTCATATATTCCAGCAATATATTCACCATTTAAAAGAATCTTTATATTTTTTAGATTTTTTTCCATCTTTTTAATAATCTTCTTATTTACAGGGTCCAAATCTTTCACATCCGTAAAATTCACAAACCTATACTTAGTCATTCTAACAAATCCACTTTCAATACTATGTATATTAGGAAGCTCCAAAGTATTTGGTCCTTCTGCATCCGTGGATCTTTATTCTCTACAAGTGCAATTCAGAAATCCAAAAAGTATAAAGAATTAGGTAGAGGCCAACCCCTAAGACAAACTTGATACCTCTCATGCTTAGACTTCACTGTCAAGAATTGCACAAATTTCTTGCCATCACAGCTTTAAATTTGTGCATAATGAGATCCATCATCCAACACCTTGGTTTCCATTCTTGATGCAGTGATGTAAGGCTGTCCTAATATCACGGTGTCGTGTTGTAAATCAAAACATAGTGTGAAAAACATAAAAGAATGCATTAAAATAAAAAGATTAAGATTAGAAGAAAGGTTGATAGAAAATTAGTAGTAAGAAGATACAATGGAAATTTACCTTGAAAAGTGAAATTTCTTCAAGTTAGTAAAAAGAAAAAGGTTGAGGAAGTGGAAAAGACATAGGCTAAGAGGTCTTTTTGACCAAGAGGATAAAGAAGACCAGGAGGGAGATGACAAAGAAGGGTCGTGAAGAAGAAGGAGGAGAGTTTTTTTTTGAAGGCATAGGATTTTTTTGATAGGCAGTATACGTTTTTGGGGACAGAGGAAGCATAGAGAGGATTTTAGATGCGAGTTTTTGTGAGTTTGTAGTAGACAAGATAAGGAACTCATAGAGACAATTCTCATGTCTTTTCATTAAGTATCAAGGGAGATATGAGTCGTGAAAGTTGTAGGTGTTTAAAACTAGGGCAGTGAGGGTTATAAAATTTCGGGCCTTGGTTCTTGGAAACCATTTGGACTTTAGCAACAAAATTTGTTGGGTTTTTGTTTCTTATAGAGTTAACTACTTTGTATCAAAATCTCAAGTCAATATGACCTCTGAGCAAAGAGTTATGAGTGAAATTGTAACCGGTTTGAATGAAAAGAGAAATAGAGTGAAGGTAGGGTTGAGGGTTTGTATGGGCAGTGCATGTGTGTGGGTTTTTTTGGGTATGAAGAGATTTAAGAGACAAATTTGAGTGTGAAATTTGATAGACATGATCTATGTAAGTTAAGGAAGAGATGAGTGTAAGTTTGATACTCATTAGTCTTATAAATAAAATGTTATGTTCTTTCAAAGTGACAGAGGTCTATCTCCAAATCAGTGAAGTTTGAGGGAGCATATCTTTGTGATCAGAGTAGTATTTTGAGTAAAATTTGTTGGGGTTTGTAGATATATGAGTCTATTAAGTTGTGTAAAAAACTGATTGCTATTGGAGTTATATTCGAGGAGTTATGAGGAAAATTGTGGTCGGATCTAGAGTTGTTAGAAGGCAAAATTAAAGAAGAAGGATGGAACCTATAACTCAAGTTTGGAGAAGGCTCTTGGAGCAATATTTAAAGGGTGTTTACAACATGAGATAAGCTATAAGCCTACCAAATTTCAGCACTTAGGTCTTCTTTAATGAAGAGCAATGAAGGTGTGAAGCAAAGGGGGTCTAGAATCAAAGGAAGCATGGAGGGATTACTTTGACAACATGGTTTTCTCTAACCACATGAGCTATAATCAAAAGGTTTATGGGGTTTGCTTCTTTATTCTTTTAAGTACCTTTTGTCTAAATTTTGTTTCAATTGATATGATATCCTAGGATTTATGAGAAAAATTGAGGGCAGGTTTCTAAAGGCAGAATATGTTAGGATTAATAAAGTATGTTTTTATATAAATTATTCAATTTTATGAACTTTATGAATCTCATCTTGCACTTGAGAAACTAGAGGCAAAAAAGACCCACTGTTTCTTAGGGCTAAGACTCTCACCATGACAACGGGATAAGCACCATCATTTTGAACAAAAAAAAAATTTTGTTCTACTTCTACATCTTTAATCTTTGTTGCAATTGCTGGACAAGCTTCAAATAATTGTGTTTGTCTACAATTTGCAGCCCTCATAACCCATCCATGATTAGTATCAATTGGCTATTTATCTTTCTCATAAATATTTCAAGATATAATATTTATCTCTAAGCTATGGTCCACAAGAGCCAAAACTGATTCATCTAATCTTCCAAGTTTGATTCTTATCTCTGTGGTAGCTCTAGTCCAAAATTGTTGAATATAATTCAATCCTTCATTGTCTTCTCTATCAATCCCATGAATAATTACACAATCAAAGGTCCTTGCTTCTACCTTAGGATTTCTTCTATGTGCTGCCTAAGATATCATTTCATCCAGCACTCTTGCTTTCCCTTCTTCAATTTGTAAGGCTTGGATCTTTATGTCGTAGCCTCTTGCCCCTTGTTCATTCTTTTCTACCATCTTCTCATATTCCACAAAACTTTTATCTTTGGCTACATCACTCTTATTGCTAGCCACACAGATTTATACAATTATTTGTAAGATCTTATCTTCCTCCTCATTAATCAAATAGTCATTTTTTTCTTTAACCATTTGACCATTACTAGCCTTCTCTTCCATAGCTATTGGATCATACATCAAAACAAATACTTGTCTAATTTCAAACTCCTCATCTTTGATCATATGCATGTCCAGAGCCTTCATCATGATTGTTTCAGCTATCATCTATCTCTTCCTCTTAATGACATCAATGATCAATTCATGAAAATCTTATTTAGTAATGCCAAGAGCCTCTCTCAATGTAAATTCAATCATGGCTTCCAAGATTCTTTCTTCCAACACTCCCTTCATGTCAATGAAAGATTCAATGTCAGATTGAAGCTTATAGGCAGGTTCCATATCTTTTCTTTTAGAATCAGCTTCCTTTTCTTTTTTTTTGGCATTGTCTGTCCTCTCCTCCCATTTTTTTTTTAGAAGTGGTTCTTCTCCTCGATGATCAAAGACAGAGGACCTCCCAGGTCTTTGCCGTATATGAGCAGCAGAACCTTCTATCTTTTTATCTTTTTTGAGCTCCTGGGTTTTTCTCTTAGATACTGGTTCCTCTGCATCATCATTCTCAAAGGTTCGTTCCCTCTTCTCTTCAACAAAGACATTGTAATCTTTACTATTGTCTTAAATTTGACCTAAAAAGACTTTGATGCTAGCTGTTTCAACAAAGTCATTCCAACCAATGACATTTCAAATGGCTTAAGCCCCTCTGTGTAAAGTTTCAACAGATGGAGCTTCTAAAGTCTTAATTGTGTGTTGTTCCACTCCTATATGGAATGTCTCAACACCTTGTCTATGTAAACAATTACACCTTCTCATCTTCTCTTCTATAAGTTTTTTCATCCCTCCCTTGCCAAAGTTGGTATTCAAAGGGAAGTTAGTAGATGCATCATGAATCTTACTATCTTTGAAGAGAATAATGTCTGCTTTAATAGCTTCATCTTTTAGTTTACAACTTCAAAGATTGTGACTGTCCTCTCCATCACAATAAACGCATCTCCTCACAAATGATTTTGCACCTTCAGATGATTGAGAGCCTCGGGACTTTTTCAACTCATTCATTTCCACCTTCAAATCCCTAATACCCTTTATAAGTTCATCTAAAGTTTTTTCATCAACTGTCTTGACCATCTTAGGGGATATTATTGAAGAGGGTGGGAGAAATGATACCTTGGAAGCTTTTGTAGCAGGCTTCAGTACTACATCCATCTGAGTTGTCACACTTCTGGATTTCATTCTCCATTCTTTTGCCACAAGAGGGCTGCTTCTTCCACTCTCCTCCAATCATTTGTAAAACCTCTTTTGATTGTTCGATCACCTAAAAGCAAAAAGAGTCTATCTTTCAAAGCATCATCTGCTGTTTGCAAGAACAACTCAACCTTCCTAGTATCAAAAAGACGCCTTTCTGCTAAAGGCAATTGGTTATATTTCTTCTCAAAATCTCACAGCAATTCATTTGGATCCATAGTATTTCTAGGCTGCTATTCAATTCAATCAATAAAAGACCTCTTGGTCATTCTCTCTGAGTCTTCTTCAAAGTACTTATCACACAATCTCTCTTCAAATATCATCCAAGTAGTTACATTTGCATCCCTTTGAATTTCTTCCACTTTTTCACGAATCTCAGGCACAACAACTAGTGTAAAAGTTTGTATCATTCAAGCCTCAAGTACCTATTGCACTTCAATCTCACAAAGATAAACCTTCACAAACCCGGTGATGTCCTTTCCATCAAATCTCCCAATCTTGTCAACAATATCCTTCAAAGCCTTGGTAGCTCCATTGCCTCCAGCTTTAATTTTATATTATTCCATAAACATTGCCAAAGCTCCTAGAATGGTGTCCATGTTTGATTGGGCTCCAAAAGAAGCCCCTCTAGTTTCCTCCATATTATCGTAGCCAAAACTAATAGCTCCAAAGCATCTCTCAGTGGAAGCACCAAATATGTCGGGTAGAGAGAATTTGCCTTGGAAAAATATCGGGTTCCTAGCTGCTATTAGAACTAGCAAGGAACATGAGAGGAAGTCGTGCAAGTATCTTATATACTTGCACAATATTTGATCAAGCTTTCAAATTATACTTATTTTATACTTATATAAGATTTGTACAAATATAAAAAATATAAATCTTTGAATAATATTTGTATAAAATACTTGTATAATCCTTGGTATGATACTTATATAAATACTTATATAAATATTATATATAATACTTATAGAATACTTGTATAAAAACTTGATATAAATATAAGTATATATATTTGTATAATCCTTGATATATTACTTGTACAAATACTTATATAAATATTATATATAACACTTGTAGAATACTTATATAAATACTTCATATAAATACAAGTATATATATTTGTAAAATAGGTATAAGAAAAGTGTGTATATACTCAAGTATACCTCAAAATACAACCGCATATGAAGAATACAAGTTATACAACAAGCTAAAATTAAATAAATCACTAAAAATCCATCCAAAGATCAAATCAAGCATGCTTATAGCCTATGTAAAGCCAATAATCTATTATAAAACATATCAAAATTTCACAAATAGATGTCTTATCATTTAAAAGTTATGGCTAAAAGAAATAGGCACTAAAATTTCCTAGCAAATGCAAAGGCGGCAAAGCTCCACTTCACTTCAGCCTTTGTTGTGATTACTTCCATTCTCCAAATTAGGCATGTAATAGCTTTTTAGAAAGCTATCTACATCATCTATCCTATTCTAAAATTTCGCATACATGCCTCTCAAACTTCAGATTTTATAGCTAGTTGATTCTACCCTTCAAACCTTAACAACAATTTGCCCTCTTGATACTTCACGGCTCATAAAACTTTCAAAAAAGCTCCAAATGTATTGATTTTTTTTTTCATGGAAAGCTTATACAAGGTACTTAAGTTATTTACAATATCAAAAAGATTGAAGAGACTATCCGACTTGGGTGGTTGAACAAAGTCTCTACCCCTCTTTATCAGATGACAAAAGACCCTTTTCCACTCTCAAACTCACAACTTTCTCTCTCCAACTCTAAATGCTACAAGAGATGTCTTGATAGAAAGCTAGCATGATTTTTCACACTTTCTATAAACTTTACTACGATAGAGTCGAAATCAAACATGTAGAGGCAGCTCAAAGTTTTTGCCATCACTTTTTCATAGCAACAGACCTTATTCCACTAAAATAAGCATAACTTTTTGCTCACAACTCCAAAACAAGCAAGTAAGTAAGTCCTAGAATCTTCACAATTCAAAAAATATACACCTCAATTTTTCTTACAAAATCTTTTATCTCCTTGGAGCTGTCTCTCTCCAAAAATCACCACTCAAAACTGCCAAATCCTAGGTCCAGCAAGACGAGTATATCCTCCTTTCCTTCCATATCAATCTATGATACGTCCACATGGGCAGCCAAATCCTATTGATTAGGCCCTATTCACTCCATGGTCTTTATTCTTATCCCTCACAAGGTCTATTCTACTTCAAAAATCAACAAGAAATATAAAACAACCTTTACCTTTCTTCTAATTACAAAAGAATCTATTCTAAGATATAAATAAGATAGGAACAAAATAAATAGCCATCTTAATTTACTAATTAAGTGGCTATAATAAATCCTCTCCTTATAATATCTTCTAAAATAATCTCTAGCATTCACACATGTAATAATAATAGATATAAGATATATAATATTTTTACTCACTACATGTGGATACAGTATGACAGCGTTGGATAGAAGAATGTCTATGCTTATATTCTGGCAAAGAAGGCCATAAGGTTGACAATTGCCTGAAGAAATAAAATCAATGAATTATTAAAACAAGGAGTGCAATTATTCGAAAAAATGACAATAAGGCCATAATAAGGACTCTGCGGCTAGACAATCCAATGTTCTCAAATTATTAAAGTTCTTCTCTTTTTGCTCAACTTGCTTGTTGTTTTACAATTCTTTTGTATTTTGGCCCTCAAAAGCTTTAAACGACCACTTTGTTGGATTTAGAAGCATCTGCTTATTTTGTAGATGAGATATTTATTAAACTTCATAAAATTCTTCTAGTATAAAAATCCAAATCTATTCATATAGAGGTAATAGATAGATGATCTTTATCCTCTAGTAGTATCATCTATGAAATCACATTTATAGAAATATTATTCAAAGATCATAGAAGCCAGATTATATTCAACATTATTAGAATTCTTTCAAATCTCGTCATTCTTGGGCTGTCTTAGTTAGAAAAGCATAATCCATCTATAGATTGGAGATTACAAAAAATAATATTTTTAATAGAGATCCCTGCAAAAAAAATTTATAAAATAGCCATAAATTAATAAGCCTTTATTTGTTAAACCAAAGACTTTTATAACATCAATAAAAGAAGATACACCATTGTTGTATTATAATTGCTTATAGTATATAAAAATTATATAAAATATATAATATGTTCATAAATTCTAATATGTGTTAGAATAGTTAGAAAAATAAATTAAAGAGAATTGATATAAGAAATTTTATTCTAGATTTTTACTTAGTTTGGTTATAGTGTTTAAATTATATAAGACCTAAATATTTAGTATAAGGCCTTGAGAGGCAATTGGGGTCCAAAGAAGAAGAATTAAATTGCTAAGAGGCCTATTTAAAAGGATAAAGATAAAGTGAAGATGAATGAAGACAAGAGGTGAAATTCTTCATTCCTATTGGTCAAAGGTCATGTCCAATAGACTTTGAGGAGGCTGCCTGTAAGGAGAAGAAAGGTTTCGACAACTTTAAAGGAGGCATTCAAAAATCAAAGACTAGAATTAGAAAGCTTATTTTTTGGACTATAATTTTGGTGTAAAAATTAAGAGATTTGGAATTTTTATGAAGGAGAAGTAGGCACTTGAAATTAAGGTATTTAAATTGTACCTACTATCACTCTTTTGAAGATTGGAGGAATTATATGGAAGCTTTTGGAGATCGGGAGATGCGGCTAGAGAGATGATTTCAAGCTCTATACTTGATGTGGAAGAATTGGTACATTTGGAGTTTTTTAGAAGGAGATATTGAGAATCAAACACAATAGATTGAATTCTAAGATAATAAATAGGCCGTTTTATTGATAGTGATGGATTCTACCATATATTAAATTTTTGGATGAATTTTTATCTATAAATTTCTAAGAAGGTGAATTTTTGTGCAATAAAGCTATATTTTAAAGTTTCATAGCATTTAAATATTTAATTTATGAGATATAAAGAATTTAGTACACAGATGTTTGTAAACAAGGATTTGAAGCTACTATTAAGGCTTTCATGATATCTGAAGATTAATAAAAATCAACGGTTGAAATTTGTTATGCTAGTTGTCAAAAGCACATTAAAACTTCAAATAAATTTTGAATGGATTTAAATAGTTAGATTAAGAGTTATAGATTATTTAAGTTTAGAAAAAATTCCCCCTCTTATAGGTGAATGAGGGTTTAAAGTATTTTTTAATATTTTGAGTGTTTTATGAAATAAGACTTATGTATTGGGTGTAATAGCCCTAAGAGAAAGGCTTTTATAAAAACTTGAGGGTTTTGTTATTTTGGATCTTAGTTGAGTATTTAGTGGCAGCTAAAAGCCCAACACTTTCTTGAGACAAATTCTCTCTACCATAACATTGTTTATTATTTATGCGACTCCAATTAAAAAAGAAATATGAATTCATCGACAAGTATTCTAAAATAGCATAGCAAATTTCAAGATGTTTTTTAGAAGAAGAATGCTAATATATTGCCAGAGCACTGACTATATGATTGTATTATACATCTTCAAAAAAAAATACAACTACCTTTTGGCCCAATCTATAATCTCTTTCAAAATGAGTTTTCAATATTGAAAGATTATATTGATGAAAATCTTGCAAAGAACTTTATCAGGTATTTAAAATCTCCAACATGTGCACATATACTTTTTGTGAAGAAGAAAGATGGTTCCTTATATATGTATATTGATTATTGGAGATTGAATAAGATAATAGTGAAGAATAGTTATCCACTATCATTAATCTTAAAACTTTTGGAATAACTCAGTCAAGCCAAGATCTATATTAAGATAGATCTTCGTAGAATATACAACTTAGTATGGATCAAAAAAGGAGATGAATAGAAGACCACATTTTGGACAAGGTATGGACATTTTGAATATAATGTTATGCCCTTTAAATTAACAAATACACCCGATGTCGTGTTGTAGTTTGGCTACCATATAAAAATATTGTATATTTATATTTGATGTATAATTTACTACACAATTAAATGAAAGCCGTATCAATGGACTTATATAGGTTATAAAATATGATTAGGTTATTAGTTTAAAAAGAATCTATCTAAAAAGATTATTATTAAGGTTAATACAATCTTATTTTTTTTTTGTAGCGACTTTTGAAGTTGATTATATATTGATAATAACTTTTATATATCTTAAGTCACCTTTGTTAGACATTGGTGATCCTTAAGATCTTATTTATTTCTTTTATTTGGTGTTTAGAATACATATTATGTGAATCTTATAAGAAGAAGGATTAAAAAGGGATTTTTAGTGTGAAAGGGAGTAGTTAGGCCATCCATGTGAACGAATGGAGATGGATGATAGAAGTCTCTATTTCTATTGGCCAAAAATCATACCCAATGGGCTTCAAGGAGGCTACTTGAGGGCTTATTAGGACTTAGGATTTGTTTTTCAAAGGGAGTGGAATATCAGAGGCTAGGGTCAACAAGTTTGGATTTTTGGATATGGTTTTGGTATAAATCTTGCATGATTTGAATTTTTTTATGAAAGAGATACATGTGCTCAAAGTTAGGGTGTCAAAATTGTACCTACTGTCACTCTTTTAGGCATAACCTGCACATACAGAGAGCAATAGAAAATCAACTATTAGGATTTTAAAGAACACTTTTTTGGCTATACTTTTTATGCGTGGCTTAATGAAATCTAAGCTAGGATGAAGAAGATATTTAGAGTTGAAGTCAGTGCTTATAAGCTAAAGATAGTAAGTAACCGTATTTAACTAGTGGTTATATTTTGAGCTATATCTTAGGCAATTTAAAAGATTTTTGGGTTAAAATTTTTAGAAGTATATATGTTAATGTTACAAGATTATATGCAAAAATTTTGTGGCATTATAGTTTTGGATTTGTGAGATATAAAGAAAATAGTGCTCAGATGTCTTTGAGCTAGGATTTTAAGCACCTACTAGGATTTTTGAGATATCAAATGATCAAAAATAAATTTATGGTTGATTCTTTTTTTATAATAAAACTTAAGAATATTATCTATACTTTGAAGAAAATTTTATAAAAACTAAATAAGTAGATCAAGAGTTATTTCACTCTAAATATTAGGAAGAAGTAAGTCTTTGTAGATGAATAAAGCTTTGAAAGATTTTTGTGGAAATTTGAATCTTTTTTGTACAAATGTACTTGAATATAAGAGAGTTTATCTATATAAATTTTCTTTTATAATATTATTGTATTATTTGTCTTTTTTATTAAGAACAAATCACTTATTAGAGTTTAGCCAATAAGTTTCAAGTAAACTCTCTATAGCCGAGTACCCAGTGTATTCCTAGATAAAAGTTTAACCATCTGACACCGATGTCGTATTGTGGTTTGGCTATCATGTGAAAAAATTATACATATATATTTAATATACAATTTATTATGTAATTAAATAAAAGCTATAATAGTGGATTTCATTGCTTACAAGATGTGATTAAGTTATTAGTTTAAAAAGAATCTACTTAATAAGGCTATTAATGAGGTTTGTAAAATCTTATTTTCTTTTTGATAGTGATTTTGACATTGATTTATATTGACAATAACTTATATATATCTTAAGTCACCTTTGTTAAACATAGATGATCCTTAAAATCTTAAGTTACTTCTTTTATTTAATACGTACAGCACAAAGTATATAAATCTTATAAGAAGAAGGGTTAGAAAAGGATTTTTAGTGTAAAAAGGGTAGTTTAGCCATCCATGTAGATGGATAGAGGTTGATGATAGAAATCTCTATTCTAATTGCTCAAAAATCATGCCCAATGGGCTTCAAGGAGGCTACTCGAGGGCTTATTAGGAATTAGGGTTTGTTTTCTGGGAGGAGTCGAAGATCAAAGGCTAAGGTCGGCAAGTTTGGATTTTTGGATATGGGTTTGGTGCAAATATTATATGATTTGGATTTTTTATGAAAGTTATAGGCTCTCAAAATTAGGGTGTCAAAATTCTATCTATTATCACGCTTTTAAGTATAATGCGTGCATACGGACAACAAAAGACAATCGGCGATTGGAGTTCAAAAAAACACTTTTTTTGATACACTTTTTATATATGGTTTGATAAAATCTAAGCTAGAATGAAGGAGATATTGGAATTTGAAATCAGTGCTTGTAAGCTGAGGGTAGTAAGTGACCCCACTTAACTAGTGGTTACATTTTGAGCTATATCTTAAGAAATTTGATAGATTTTTGGCTCAAAGTTTTCAAGAGTGTATATTTTTATGTCACAAGATTATGTACAAAAAATTTGTGGTAATAAGATTTTGGTATTGTGAGATATATGGAAAATAGTGCTCAAGTATCTTTGAGCTAGGGTTTTAAGTACCTACTAGGGATTTTGAGATATTGGATGATCGCAAATGAATTTATGATTAATTCTTTTTTGTGTTAAAATTTAAAAATATTATCTATATTGTGAAGATAAATTTATAGAAACTAAACAATTAGATCAAGAGTTATTGGACTCTAAATATCAAGAAAAAATAAGTCTTTATGGGTGAATAAAGTTTTCAAGGATTTTTATAGAAATTTCAACCTTTTTTGTAAAAACCTACTTGAATACAAGAAGGTTTAAATATACAACTTTTCTTTTATAATATTATTATATTACTTATCTTTTTTATTAAGGATAAATCATTTATTGTAGTTTTGCCATTAATTTTGAAGTGAATTCTTCACAGCTAGATACTTAGTGTATTTCCAGATAGAAAATTGCACCGTACGACACCGCAATCTTTTACCATTTAATAAATGACATCTTTAGAGAGTATTTGGACAAATTTGTAGTAATCTATCTTGATGACATCTTGATATATTCGAAAAATTTGGAAGAATATAAAGAACATGTCAAGTTGATATTATAAAAACTGCGAGATATAGGTTTGAATACCAAACTAGAAAAATTTATATTTCATTAGTGTCAGATAGAATTTTTAGAATACATTGTATCTACTAAGGATTTAACAATAGATCCTAAGAAGATAGAGGCAATTATGTAATGGGCCATTTTAAAGATTATGAGAGACATACAATGTTTTCTTGAATTTGTTAATTTTTATTAGATCTTCATCAAAAATTACTTTCAAGTTGCTACCGCTCTTACTCAATTGATATGTGAAGACAAGTTAGAATGGAGGCCTCAAGCAGAAAAGGTATTCTAAGATCTCAAGTTAGCATTTTTTACAACTTCAATAATAGTGTATCCAAACTTTACAAAGGTATTTTATGTGAAAACTAATGCTTTTGATTTTGTACTAGAAGCTATACTTTCATAAATGGGTATAGAAAATAAATTCTATCCTATTACATTTTATTCTTGAAAATTCTTTACTACCAAAATTAATTATGAAATCCATGATAAGGAGCTTCTTGCTATTATGGATTCTTTTCAAGAATAGTTTCATTTTTTTGAAAGAGTAATGCATCCTATGACTGTATATATAGATCATAAGAATTTGGAATATTTTATATCAGCTCAAAATCTTAATTAATGCCAAGCTCGATAAAATATATTACTATCTTGATTAAATTTAATTATCACTTATCAACCTTGGAAGCAACAAGTATTGCCTCATGTATTATCAAAGAGATCATATCTTGTATCAAAGATAGGAGAGGCAACGTTTGATCAACAATATATAATTTTATTGAAATTGGAGCAATTTTGGCTTTGTGTCACTATCACTTCAGCATTTATTGATTCTAATTTTTTCAATAAGATGTGTTGTTGTATAGCATGATTTTCTATCTGGGAATACACTAGATACCTGGCTTTAGAGAATTCACTTCAAAATTATTGGCAAAATTCCAATAAGTGATTTATCCTTAATAAAAAAGACAAATAATACAACAATATTATAAAAGAGAAGTTATATATATAAACCCTCTTATATTCAAGTAGGTTTGTACAGAAAGGATTCAAATTTTTACAAAAATCCTTCAAAATTTTATTCACGTGCAAAGATTTATTTCTTTCTAATATTTAGAGTACAATAATTCTTGATCTAACTATTCAATTCCTATAAATTTATCTTTATAATATAGACAATATTTTTAAATTTTATCACAAAAAAAAATCAATCATAAATTCATTTGCAATCATCCAATATCTCAAAATTCCTAGCAGGTGCTTAAAACCCTAGCTTAGAGACATTCGAGCACTATTTTCCTTATATTTTACAAACCCAAAATCTTAATGCAACAAACTTTCTGTATATGGTCTTGTGACATAAATATATACACTCCTGAAAATTTTAAGCCAAAAATCTATCAAATTGCTTAAGATATACTTTAAAATGTAACCACTAGTTAAACAAGGTCACTTACTACCCTTAGCTTACAAGCATTGACTTCAACTTCCAATATCACCTTTATTCTAGCTTGAATTTTATCTAGCTATATGTAAGAAATATAGCCAAAATAATTTTCTTTCCAACCCCAGTCGCCAATCATCTATTACACTTTGTACACGCGCGTTATGCTTAAAAGAGTGACAGTAGGTAGAATTTCAACATCCTAACTTTGAGCACCTATAATTCTTTTATAAAAAGTCCAAATCATGCAAGATTTGTACCAAAATAATATCCAAAAATCCAAATTTGCTGAACTTAGCCTCTGATATTCGACTCCTTCCAAAAAACCAAACCCCAATCCCTAATAAGCCCTCGAGAAGTCTCCTTGAAGCCCTTTGGGCATGATTTTTGGGCAATTAGAATAGAGATTTCTATCATCCACCTCTATCCATCTATATAGATGGCCAAACTATCCTTTTTACACTAAAAATCCTTTTCTAATCCTTTTTCTTATAAGATTTACATACTTTGTGCTTTAAGCACCAAATAAAAGAAGTAAACTAAGATTTTCAGGATCACCAATATCTAATAAAGGTGACTTAAGATATATATAAGTTATTGTCAATATAAACCAACCTCAAAATCACTACCAAAAAGAAAATAAGATTGTATAAACATCATTAATTGCCCTATTAAGTAGATTCTTTCTAAACTAATAATCTAATCATATCTTATAATCAATGAAATCTACTATTATAGCTTTCATTTAACTACATAGTAAATTATATATTATATATATATACATAATTTTTTTACATGGTAGCCGAACCACAACACGACAACGTGCTACAATCACTGATGATGCTTTGTTCATTGATGTTAAGCATTGCTTGAAAAAAAATGCTGATAAGTTCAAACTTGAGGAAAACCTTCTATACTTAGAAGAACGTTTGTGTATCCTAGAAGGACTGATACATTTGCTCGTTCTCCAATCTCGCCATGATTTTTCAATTATACATCACTTTGAATTTAACAAGATCTTGGAATTCATTTCTCGAGATTTTTAATGGCCTCAAATGTGGAAGGCAATGAAGGACTTTGTGCTTTCTTGTAATATTTTTTTAAGGTCCAAAAATCCTTGACATTGCCCTTATAGACTCGTACAATCCTTACTTGACCAAGACGGTCATGGTCTTCTATCTCAATGGATTTCATTACATATCTATTGCCATCTAAGTCATTAAATAGTAACTTTGTAGTAATTAATCAACTTACAAAAATGACTCATTTCATTCCTTGCAAAAAAACTACATCTAGTGAAGAAATGGTAAGGCTCTTTTATAACAATATATATGGATATCATGGCCTATCAAATGATATTATATTTGATCGAGGACCCTAGTTCATATCTAAGTTGTAGAATTATCTTTTTAAAATATTGAAAGTGGATATTAAACTTTCTTTGGCTTTCCATCCTAAAAGTGATGGCCAAGCAAAATAAATTAATCAAGTTTTGGAGCAGTATTTATGATGCAGCATTAACTATCAATAAGATGATTGGATCTCATATCTACCACTAGCACAATTTGCATATAATAATACTATTCATGCGTCCATTCAACAAATATTGTTTTATTCTAATATAATTTGAAGCTTGATTTGTGGAGTACACCAAAGAACAATAATCTAGCGGTTGAAGGATTTATAAAGCAGCTATCGCAATACCAAACAATCTTCAAGCTTAAATTATAAATAGCTCAAGATACTTATCAGGCATCTATACATAAATTCAAGAATCAACCACATATTTTTTATATTGAAGATAAGGTATGGCTTCTTTGACGGAACAATAAGATGAAGCGGCCATACGATAAATTACACTATCAAATGTTGGAACCACTTTCTATCCAAAAGCAAATCAATCTAATGATGTATTGCTTGAAATTACTATCTATTATAAAGATACATCTAATTTTTTATATTTCTCTTTTAGAACCTTATAAAAAATTGCATATTCTAAAAGAATTCAATAATCACTATCTAACATTGATATCAAAGACCATGAAAAATACAGGATTAAAAAGGTACTTGATTCACGGCAAAGGTGGAGCAAATTAGAATATTTTATTTATTGGCAGGTGTTATAGACATAAGATTTATTCCAATAATTATCTAATTAATAGAAATAGGTAAAATAAGTTAATTTGATAATATCTTATAAAACAATTTTTTAGAAGCTTCATAGACATGGAATCACCTTTACACATGTCTATAGGTGATTGGTAGGTTAAAAACTTTGCCAAGAAGCTAGCCACATGTCGCACATATTGGTAGCTTGTTGGACAAGCTAGCCATGTATCGAATATATTAATAACTTGTAGAACAAGCCAAATATGTGGCGTACATGTAGGAAACTTGTCTTGTAAGTTTGACACATATCTTACAAATTAGACACGTATAACATCTCTTATAAAATGCCAACACGTAGTTCTTAAAAAGATAGTATATATAGAGACAAGAGTGAAGTCTTCTTCACTCTTGTCAACTCTTCTTGTGCTTTTAGTCTAGATCAAGAGTCTCTTATATTTTCTAGTCTTTGATAATAGCCATTTTAGTTTCTTTTTTAATATATGTATTGTCTTATTTCTATCTTGTTATTTTTTTTTAAGACAAATTTCATTGGTTTATATATCTTTTTTCAATTTTTATTCTTAACAGATTGATAAGAGTGAAGTTATAATATCAGAGCTTTGTCTTTTCTTGATTAAGAGTGGATTACCTCTTTTTCTTGATAAGACATAAGCATATTAGAAGTTGTGGATTACCTACTTCTAAACTGATATTGTTTTTAAAATTTTTTCTTTATTCTTGAGTATTTTATTTTTTATAGTGAGAGTAGACATTTTTTTCTCTTTTTCTTGTAGTATCATGGCAAAGCTTACTAAAATGAAAAGTGCAATGGCACAAATGTAAGAGCAAATAAGAAAATTAATGCTTGCAAATACATCAATTCAATGCACCACTACAAGGAGCAACAAGATTAGCAGGAAGTGATGATATAGAGATGATTTGAGCTGCTTCAAATCATATCACTTCACTTATGATTGAATACCATTCAAGCATCAAAGAACCAAAAATTAATTTACTGGAGAAGTTTGATGGCACCAGATCTAACTTTCAAGGATTTATCAATCAAGTACAATTGGTGATTGAACTTCAATTCTAAAGTTATCCAACTCAAGGATTATAAATTAGGTTTATTGAAATATTATTTTTAAGTTCTCTCTTATCATGATTTTCATCCTTTTTTGAAAAATGTGATCCAATATTGGATAATTTGGAGGCATTCTTAGTAGAGTTTTAATCTATGTATAGAAAACATGATGTAATTTGTGTCGCAACTAATAAAATCTACATCTTCCAACAAAGCAATCAATTAGTGACATCATATGCTTTACAATTTTGACAATTAGCAATTAATACCAAGTGGGATGATGTTGCACTTATTAGCCAATTCTTCTATGGATTATAATATGAAGTAAAAAAATTGATGCTCAATTGACTCGATCTTCAGATATTGAGTCAAGCAATTGATTTTGCTATGAAATGTGACAATTAACTTTTTGAATTTTGATCTGAGAGTCGCACAAGGAAGCCCTAATATTACTATAATATAATGGCAATATCAATGTTTTTTCAATACATACATTCCAGAATAGAAGACTTACAAATTAATGTGGTACATTTTAAACCTTTTATTGAACAAGAAAAGACTCGTCGTCGTCAAGAAGGATTGTGTTTATATTGTGGAGAATCTAAACACTTTGCTCAACATTGTTTAAAGAATAATGCAACTATAAAATGAGGAGTATGGCTATCAAAGAAGATAATATGTCAAAAAATAAGTTTTTCCATCTACAATAGAGACCATGCAATTGGAATCTTATACAACTCCTAATAAAGATCCTATCTTATCTTCAAAATCCTCTTTTTATTTTATAATAGACATCTATTTGGGACCTAAAAACCACAAAGCCTCTACTTTATTAGATTCACAAGCCTCAATGTGTTTTTTAGATAAAAAATTTGTTAAAAATCATAGAATTCTTTTAATATAGAAAACTAAACTTCTACATATATAAGTCATTGATGGTCACTTATTATCTTTTAGAGATGTTATTTATAAAATTCTTCCTATAAATATAATAATAGATGGTCATAATAGTTATATAAATTTTAATATAATTAAATCTCCCTCTAATCTAATTATTCTAGATTTTTCATGGCTAAAAAAATATAATCCTTAAATAGATTTTATTTCTTATAAACTTAATTTTTTTCAAAGCATTAATAAGAATCTTGTTAATCAAGTAACATGCCATAAGTCTAGTATAATAACATCTATATTTGTAGCTCTAAAAGCTTTTATGAATGCAATAAAAGAAAGATCATCTTTTATTATTTATGCTACACCTATTTCTGATGGTGGAAAGACTTCAAGTGGTATTCCAAGCCAATATTAAAGTTATCAAGATATTTTTGAGAAAAAAAATGCAAATATTCTTCCAAAGCATCATCCATATGAATGCTCAATTGATCTTAAAGAGAGAACTCAGCCTCCATTTGGACCAATCTATAATTTATTACAAAATAAATTGGCTAAACTCAAGAAATACATTGATGAGAACTTGGCCAAGAATTTCATACGCCATTCAAAATCTCCAACAGAAACTCCTATCTTATTTATAAAGGAAAAAAATGGATTACTACGGTTTTGTGTAGATTATTGAAGGCTCAACAATATTACCATCAAAAATAGATACCCTCTATCTTTGATATCTGGACTTCTTGATCAACTGAATCAAGCTAAGATCTATATAAAAATAGATCTAAAAAGAGCATACAATTTGGTGTGCATCAAAGAAGGTGATGAATGGAAGATTGTATTTTGAACAAGGTATGGATATTTTGAATATAATGTCATGCCTTTTGGACTTACAAATGCACCAGCTGCTTTTCAACATCTTATGAATGATGTTTTTTGTGAAATTCTTGATGATTTTTTTGTCTGCTATTTAGACAACATTTTGATTTACTTTAAGAACATAGAAGAATATGAATTTCATATTCAATGTATATTACAAAAACTTAGAGATGTAGGATTATATACCAAGATAGAAAAGTGTGTATTTCATATTATTGAAGTTGACTTTTTAGGATACATCATTTCAAATGATAGTCTCAAAATGGTATCTAAGAAAGTCTAAACAATCATAGATTAGAAGATTCTAAAAATAATATAAGATGAGAATTGCTTTTTGAGATTTATTAATTATTATTGAATCTTCATCAAGAACTTTTTTTAAGCTGCAACTCCACTTATATGCTTAACTTGTAAGGACAAACTCGAGTGGAGCAAAGAAATAGAAGCATTCTTTGAGGCTTTGAAGATAGCTTTTACTTTTGTACCAATTTTATATTGCATCAACTTTTTTAAGGCATTTTTTATAGAAATAGATGTATCAGACTTTGCTTTGAGCATGGTATTGTTACAATTGGGAGCAGATGACAAACAAACTCCATCCAATAGCTTTTTATTTTAGGAAATTTTCAACAACAAAAATCAACTATGAAATCCATGATAAAGAACTTCTTACAATTGTAGATTCTTTTCAAAAATGGCATCACTATTTAGAAGGTGCTTTTAGTTTAATCACTATGTTTATGAATAACAAGAATCTCGAGTATTTTAAATGAGAATTCATGTTGAATCATCACAAGGCTTGTTGGAGCATGTTTTTGTTAAGATTCGAGTTTATTATCACCTATCGGCCAAAAAAACAACAAGGTCTGTCCAATGCCCTTTTTAGATGTTCTTATCTTGTACCAAAAGAAAAAGATTCAGCTTTTGATTATTAAAGAATGATTCTTTTAAAGCCAAAGCAATTTCATCTTCAAGCAATGGAATCAACATTGATTGTTGATTTAACTTTTATCAAGCAAGTCTAGTCAAATATGTCTTCAAATCCTCTTGCTCATGAGATTAAGAATAATTAACTTAAATTTCATGATACTTCCAAGTTTGAATTTAAGAATGATCTATTCTATTTCAAAAGATGCCTATATATTCCAGAAGACGCATCACACCTCTGTGCTCTAGAAGCTTGTCACAACTTTTTTACAATATGATATTTTGGATATAATAAGACTCTGAAGCTAATATCAAAAGATTTTTGGTGGCCTCAAATGTGGAAGGCTATTAAAGAGTTTGTACAGTCTTGAGACATTTGTTCAAGATCAAAAATTCCTAGTCACTGATTTTACGGACTTCTCTAACTATTTCTTATATTAGAACAATCTTGATCTTTTATTTTTATAGATTTTATCATGGATCTTCCAAAGTCAAGTTCATATGACTCTATATTCATGATTGTAGATTGTTTTACTGAGATGGCATATTTTGTACAGTGTACAAAATCTATTACACGTGAAGAAATAGCTAAATTTTTTTTTGATAATATCTATCACTATCATGGATTACCAAGGAATATTATATCAAATAGAGGAATACAATTTATATTAAGATTTTGAAAGACTCTTTTCAAAATATTGAAGGTGAAGAGATTTTAGATTCAAGGCGGCACCAAAATCAATTAGAATATCTTGTACATAGGCGTAGATATAATATTAGCAAATGCATATGGGAACCATCTAAGAATCTAGCAAATGCATTGGTAAAAATCAATGTATTTTATCAACAACATTTATCAAAACCAAGATAAAGATTTAAGAAAATCTTTGTTATAAAGCAAAGCAAGTTCTATAGAGGTTTCATTCCATATTATATCATTGTTTGTTATTTCTTTAAATTAATTTGTGCTAAAGAGATAGAGGATCAACAACCAACAAATTCAGCTTAAGGACCATCATTTGTTGACTTATCAAATGAGACATTACAACTATCACAACCTTCAAGATAACAAAATAGACATGAAGACCTTTAAGAACGACATGTTTTTCTTTAGATTGATGGCAAAATACAATGTATTTGCTATTACAACCTTAAAAAAGACTCTCAATGTTTGATAATACTTTTAAAAATAGGAACTACTTTTGATGGTATTCCAAATATTTTCTTTGAAGGAAGTTATGAAGGCCTCAACAATGATTAAATAATAAGGTGGTCTTCTTACCCTAGTATGGAATACTATTGATGATTGAAAGAACCTATCAACTACCTTCAAAGAAAACAAAGATTAGAATATGTAGCAAGCATATTTGATATATCTTGGACTTTCTCAACATATAATCACTATTCTTTGTATACTTGTTACTAGAAGTAGAGATAATATTATAGATATAAGATTTATTCTAATAATTATTTAATTAATAGAAGTAGATAAAATTAGTTAATTTGATAATATCTTAGAAAAAAGCTTCATAGAAGCTTTATAGATTTAGAATCATCTTCATACATGTCTATAGGTGATTGATAGGTTAGAAACTTGGCCAATAAATTAGCTACGTATTCCACATATTGGTACCTTGTAGAACAAGCTAACCATATATTGCACATGTTGATAACTTGTGGTACAAGCCAAATACATGGCGCACATGTAGGAAACTTGTCTTATAAGTTTGACACATGTCTTGCAAATTAGACATGTATATGAAGTCTTATAGAATGCCGACATATAGCTCTTAGAAAGATAGTATGTATAGAGATAAGAGTGAAGCCTTCTTCACTCTTATCAATTCTTTTTTTGCTTTTAGTCTAGTTTAAGAGTCTCTTATATTTTCTAGTCTTTGACAATAGCCATTCCAATTTCTTCTTAAATATACATATTATCTTATTTCTATCTTGTTATTTTTTTTTAACACAAACTTTACTGGTTTATATATCTTTTTCCAATTTGTGTCTTTGATAGCGGGGCTATGACATTAATAAGAACTCATGGAAATCGGCCAAAATCTTGCCAATGTATCTCAAAAGGTATAGGAATTTCATTGACTCTATCTCTATAAATCAAAACATATTCGATGATAACTTCTTAGTGAAGATTAGATTAAAAAATACTCATAAGAAGAGCAAAGTTAAATTAAAGCTTTCATCAATATGTAGTCATCTATTCCAAGATAGAATAGAGTGGTAGAATCAAGTTAATAACCATGTCAAACCTTCAAGTATTGAGAGAACAAGACTTAGAAGAATTATTTGACATACAAGCTTTGAACAAACCAATATAGTTTTCACAGCCTTCAATTAAGTAAAGTGAGGACAATGCATTTCAACACCAAGTATGACCTCAATTAGAGCCATTAGGAGCAAGATCCAACCATACAAGTCTCGATTTCAATACTTCAGTTTTAGTGATATTGCTTGAACTTGAAAAAGTAAATGCGTTTAGTCTTGAAATCTTGTTTGGAGGATGTTTTAAAGGCTGTAATGAAGATCAGATCCTTTGATGGAATATTTCAACAACAAAAGTATTAATTTAAGGTCATAGGTAATTATTTTGAGGACCAGTAGAACCTGTTATTTAAGAACAAAAAATATGATACATAATTTCACTAATGTAGCATATTCTTAATTTCTTATGTATATAGTAAGATCGAGCTCTTTTTGGAACTTGTACCTATAGATGGGGATGATGTTTGGAACATACATTTCAAAGGTTTATAGAATCTTTGAAAATATTTTAGAAGCTTCTTGAGTCAGCAAAAGTCGATTGAGAAGCTTCTTTGTTGATGAAAATTGATTGAAAAGCTTCTTAGTTAATGGAAAGAACTTAAGAAGCTTCTCGGTTGGTAGAAGCTTCTTGAGAAGCTTCTTAGTTTAATAGAAGCCACTTAGGAAGAATCCTAGATAAGAATATATGTAGAAGTTAAGATTGAAGAGTTCTTCAATCTTAATAATACATTTCTTAGAATTCTAGCTCACCTTTCTTGATGTTGTTGATGTACTCATCTGATTAATTTAAGTTCTTGTTGGTTTCTTCTGAAAATCTTGTCTTAGTTTAAATCTCTTGTTTTTTAATCTTATATTCTTGATAATAAGAGTACTTATAATAGTATCTAGCTTGGACTCAGAAGATTTGGTTATACTAATATCTTGACCTCTAGCCATTCTAAGAAAAAAAAAAAAAAAAAAAAAATCTGTAAGAAAACAATATCAGTTTAGAAGAGGATAATCCATAATTTCTAAAATGCATTAAGACCTTTAAGCAGAGGGATGATCCACTCTCTTACAAGAAGAATAAAATTCTATTATTATGATGAAGAAAATATTAATTTAGAGGAAGATAATTTATAATTTCTAAAGTGCTGATATATCTTTAAGTAGAGGAATAATCCATTCTTTAACAAAAAAGATCCAATTCTATTATTGAAGATGAAGTTAGTCTTATTAATCTGTTAAGGATATAAGAATACATAGCAAGAGACTTGAACTAAAATAAGATTTTAAAAAGAAACCACTAAGAACTTAAATTAACCAGATGAGTATACAAAAAACATTAAGAAAGGTAAGCTAGATCTCCAAGAGATATATTGTCAAGACTCAAGAATTCTTTAGCCTTGACTCTTATATATACTCCTGTCTAGGATGCTTCTTGAGCCACTTTCATCAAACTAAGAAGCTTCTCGAGCAGCTTCTATCAACTAGGAAGCATCTTGAGTTCCTTCTACTAACAAGAAAGCTTCTTGAGCTCCTTCTACTAACTAAAAAACTTCTCAACTTATTTTCACCAACTACAAAGCTTCTTAGCTGACTTTCACTAATTCAAGAAGCTTGGATATATTCTAATAATCTTGTACAAAAGTTGTTCAATAAAAATATTTCAATAAATATAATTTTAAATTTTATTATTAATAATATTATATATTTATAATAATTATAAATGGACATGATTATAAATTAGTATAAATCATGATACTAAATATTTGCTTGATCATCATCAAAAAAAATTTAATATCAAAGTTAAAAAGTGACTAGTGTATCTTTGAATGAGTGAGTTGGATTTATTGTATTATATGTTATAAATCACTTATGATTTTGAGTATCTTAGAGGTTGTTTTTGAATAAATCAAGTTTCACAAGTTTATAGATTTTACCATTAAGATTGATGGTATTACAAAGCTTAAAGGCATGAATGGTTGAACACATATCATCTTTATATAGAAGCGTATTAACGACCTTTTGGATGGTGGTAGATAGCTATTATGGATAAAAGATTTATTCTAATAATTATTTAGATAATATGGATAGGTAGTGGTAGATAAGAATAGATTAATTTAATAATATTTTATAGAAAAGCTTCATAGAAGCTTTATAGATATAATTTCATCTTTATTCATGTTTATAGATGATTGGTAGGTTAAAAACTTAGTCAATAAGTTAGCCACGTGTTGCATATATTGATATTGCATAAATCTGAAGTCACCAATACAAACCTTGATTCTGAATAATAATTACAAAATCATTTCAAAATCTATAAAAAAAAATAAGCCTTATGCTTTTAGAATGAACCTGAAGCTAGTCCTTTGATCCAACTCGCCAATCTCCAAAATCCCCCATATTTTGTCCTAAAAGGCTGTTTTAGTGGCTAGAGGTTTAATTTTGACCCTGATCCACAAATAGTCGTCTTTTGGATATGAATCCAATCTATAATACAGATTTTTTTAGTATGACTGTGATTTATCATTTTACTTACTCCACCAATACTACCTAGAGTAAACCTGTAAAGGAAGATTCAAACATAAGGAAAGACTAATCGCATTGAATTAAAGTATTAGGGTCACACAACTAACCACCTTTTGATTACACTAAAACAACCCAATTCTGTTACAATGTCTCCTTCATGCTACCAATAACTCTGTTAACAAATAAAATATTGCAAGCAGTAATCTAACCTAAATATTCACTACCTCTTCTCCTCTCCTCCCTTATGATAATAATATGTAATACTGCAATATCTCAAAACATACCATATAATTATCCCATATTCTAAATATAGAAATACTTCAAAATTGACTATCATTCACATTAATTCACTTCACATAATTCAAATTCCACGGACTTCCTCTTGTGGATCACCCTCGATTCAATACTCAATATATCATAATTTTCTCATATTCATACTCATTCTTCACAAAACATCTCCAATTCTCTACTTCCAATTTTCTACTTATATTTCTCTACTGGTATTTCAGCATATTAGCACACCCTCAATCTTTTATTATAAATCAATTCTTTTCTTCATTATAGAACTACGCTTTATAATATTCAGAACCTATCTATTATCCTTCTCCTATAAAAGAAACAAGAGGTAGCACCAAGCTTACGCCAGCTCAGGACTATTACAATTTGGCCTCAACTCCTCCATATCCAATCAATTTATATTTATCCCGACAATGTTAACTGCTACACAATCGATGATAACTACTTTTTTTAATTTCCTCATCCATTCTACCTTCTAAACTAGCCATTCATTGCTTTATTATCTATTTTTAATCCTATAAATTATATATCGTAAATCATAAAATTCCTAACCATTCTACATAGTCCCACTCCTAATTATGCAGTGCCCTCGCAAACACCAAATTGGAAAATAAAAACTTTTAGTTACGAAGATGGCTCTACAAAATAGGATGCTCCTGGATTCTCCGTAAGAGGTTCCTCTGCGCCTGGTTCTAACGGTGTCATACTGTAATTGCTTACAGTATGTAAAATCCTCTCAAAATGCATAATATGTTTATAGATTTAGATATGTGTTAGAATGGTTAGTAAAGTAAATTAAAGGGAGTTAATATAAAAAACTTTATTTTAGATTTTTACTTAATTTGATTATGGAGTTTAAATTATATAGAATCTAAATATTTAGTATGAAGCCTAGAGAGAAGGTTGGGGCCTAAAGATGAACAATTAAACTACTAAGAAGCTTGTTTGGAAGGATGAAAACAAAGAATGAATGAATGAAGACAAAGAATGAATGAATGAAGACAAGGGGTGAAGTTCTTCATTCCTATTCGTCAATGGTCATGCCCAATAGGCTTTGAGGAGGCTGCCCGCAACAAGAATAAGGATTTTGGCAACTTCAAGGAGACGATATGAAAATCAGAGACTAGGGTTAGAAAGCTTGTTTTTTGGGCTACAATTTTGGTATAAAAATCGAGGAACTTGAAGTTTTTATGAGAAAGGAGTAGGCACTTGAAATTGAGGTATATATATTGTACCCACTATCACTCTTTTGAGGATTGTAGGAATTGTATGAGAGCTTTTGGAGATCGGGAGGTGCAGTTAGAGAGGTGATTTCAAGCTTTATATCTAATATGGAAGAATTACTACAATTAGAATTCCGAAGAATGAGATATTAGGAGTCAAAGACAGCAGATTGAATTCCAAAGCAGTAAGTAGACCATTTTGTTGATAGTGATGGGATTTGCCATATCTTGAGTTTCTCGATGAATTTTTGTCTCAAAATTTCTAAAAAGGTGATTTTATGCTAAGAAGCTATACATCAAAGTTTCATAGCATTTGGACTTTTATATTGTGAGATATGAAGAATTTAGTACACGGATATTTGTAAATAAGGGTTTGAAGCTACTATTAGGGTTTTGGTGATATCTAAAGATCGGTAATGAATCAATAGTTGAAATTTGTGGTGGTAGTTGTAAAGAATACATTAGTACTTCATGTAAATTTGGAGTGGATTTAGACAATTGGATTAAAAGCTATGAATAATTGAAGTTTGGGAAAAATTCCCTTCTTACGAGAGAATGAGGGTTTAGAGTATTTTGTTGTGTTTTGAATGGTTTGATGAAATAAGACTTGTATATTGGATGTAATAGCCCTATGAAGAAATCTTTTATATAAATTTGGGAGGTTTTATTATACTTGGATCTTGGTTGAGTAATTAGTGGCAGTTAAAAGCCTAACGCTTTCTTGAAGCAAATTCTCTCTACCACGACAACGATAAGTCCTCATCCTCCTCCAATAAATCCACATGGTTGCTCTTCAATTGGATTGATAAATCTTCATTGTCCACTCCCAATTTCCAAACTTGAGCCTCTAATTATAGAATTCTGGCATCTTTTGCCTCTAATTGGCGCTCTTCTTACTTCATCTTCTTCTCTAGCTCACTAATATTCAAAATTGGTAGAACAAATACTTATGGCCGAACAATATTGGCCAAATCACCCTCTAATTTTGCCACTTCATCCTTTAAGGCAGCAATTTCTGTTTGCAGCTTATTCGTCCCAATTTTGTATTGGTCTCCCAATTTCATCTTTTTCTGTTCCAATTTCGTTGCATTTTTACATTCTGCTTGCAATTGGCACTTTAGTGCCTCCCTTTCCAAATTCCATATCTTGCGATTTTCTATTAGTTCTTACTTTTGGCCGTTCAGGATCCTTTGAGTATGATCTTTATCATTTGCCCAATTTTTCTTTTCCTCTGCTAATTTTTGCTCCAATGCCTGCTTAGATTCTATCTTTGCTTTAATAAGGTGACCTTGTTCCACACTTTGGTGGCTTTTCTCCATTATCTCTTTCTTGCTCGACTCCAATTGCTCCCTTAAATTTCCTTCCAATTGAGTCACTATAAGCTGCAATTGGAAAATTTGACCCAATATTATTTCCATGAGATTCCCTCCTTCTACTATTTTGGTGTTCAAAATTGAAGCCTCAGCCACCCTCTCAATTACTACACAAATTGGAATCTGCTCTAATGTAGTCATCGAGATAGCCTCCCATTCCCGCAATCTATTTGATTCTCCAATTTCGTGCTCACTACCTCTGGACTAACTAGTAACTCCACATATCTTGTTGTGACTCTGGAGAAGGTATATTTTTCTCCACTGCTGGTTGACTTAACATATATGCAATAATGGAGTGCACATAGTTGGAGCATAGCAAAGATGCAAATTTATCCATTTTTTGCTTGGCTCCCATCTCTGCATGGATATAGGTTACTATAAAGGCTGCCCAATTAAACACCATACCTTCAAGTGTTCCGATCGTAGCAAACAATAAGCATTTGGACATGTATGTGGTATATCGGTTCAAGGCTAATCGCTTCTGAATAAACCACATCCACTCTACAAGCTCTGATATAAGTGCCTCCGCTACTTTCTAACCTTGATTCTTCTCAAATGACGACATGTCTCCTTTGAAGCAACTTTCTGGTCTGAAGTCACCGGACACTTCAACACCTACCACAAGCTCACCAATTGGTAGATATAATATCTTCTCTAAGGTATTCTCATTGATTTCAACTATTCTCTCCTTAATTATATTTAAACCATCCTTTGGATCGTAATTTTTTATATACTCTGCCACCAGTTCTAAATCAATTTGTAGCAAGTTATCTGATCCTCATAAAAACACATACATTTGTGCATTTCTAAAATCTCTCTGCCTTTGTAGGAACCAACAGATTTTCAACTTCATTGGCTCTATGTTGGTGATCACCACTAGGGATGGCAATTGCAAATTATTCTTACTTCTAACGTTTCGGACATTTTTCTCTCTATCCACAACTCTCTTTGACCTTTCCATCGACATTGTATAATGCTTATTATGCACTCCTTGCTTATACTAATATTACTCTTTGACTGTAAAAAATTCTACACTCCAATAAGCACAAACTCAAACAACCAAATTCACAATGCTAACAAAAACTTCCACTAAGTGCCCTGCTCCTAACCTTTTACTCGGGGTCTGAATCAACAATTCTTAATCCAATATATCAAATCATCTCTTCTAATTTGCCTGAATAATCTGTATTTGGATCCAAAACTGACCATCAACTGTCTTTTCTAACCATCATGCACCTTCAATAAAAGTAATCTATCATGAATAGGTACACCCTCTTTCCTCCCAATTTTAAAAACTCGTCTTGGGTTTATCTAAAATAAAGACGTAATCCAAATCGTTAATTTGGATGATAAATTAAGTACCCATAAAATCTTCAAATTGAACTAAATTATTAGGAAAGGCTTCAATTATTCGATACATTCCATGCCAATGGATTTAGAATTTTCCCAAAAAATTGTGAAAGCGGCTATCATAAAGAAGCACTAGGTTATTAGGCATAAAAGATTTAAGACGTAATTTACTATCATAATAATTCTTACGGCAGTACTGTATAGCTTCTAAAGTTAAAAGAGCCGTAGTCCTAACTTCATCTAATTTTTTCAATTAGGCTAACCAATATTGGAGGGATTCTTTGTCACCAAGACGTTCATCCAATGTAATTTATAAACTCAAAACTTTGAATTTAATTGATAATATTTTCTCTTGCCTATATACCAATTGGAATAGTGTGGAACTAGTAGTCACTTTATATGCAATACGATATGCCCACAAAGCTGCAAATAATTTTGTATCCCAGTCTGTTCCCACACCAAACACCATCTTAGTTAAAATTTTGCACAAAATATCGTTGGTCTTTTCAGTGTGCCTATTGGAATGAGGGTGATATGGAATTATCTTTTGATGTTTGATCTTATATATAGCTGTCAAAGTTACAATTATAGAATTAATAAAATGGATTTTGCAATCACTAACCAATTCTTTGAGGCACCCTCATAAAAATTCCAAATCTCTCAATTTTTATACTAAAATTGTAGTTTAAAAAACAAGCTTTCTTTTTCTACTCTCTGATTATCAATGGCCTTCTTGAAGTTGCCAAAATCCTTGTTAAGGTTGCGGGCAGCCTCTTCAAAGCCTATTGGGCATGACCATTGACCAATAGGAATGAAGAACTTCACCCCTTGTCTTCATTCATCTTCACTTTGTCTTTATCCTTCCAAATTGGCCTCTTAGTATTTTAATTCTTCTTCTTTGGACTCCAATTCCCTCTCAAGGCTTTATACTAAATATTTAAGTTCTATATAATTTAAAATCCATAATCAAACTAAATAAAAATCTAAAATAAATTTTTTTATATCAATCTCTTTTAATTTACTTTATTAATCATTCTAACACATATCTAAATCTATAAATATATTATGTATTTTGAGTAGATTTTACATACTATAAGCAATTACAGTATGACAACGGCATGGCAGAGGTTCTAGTAGGTCTACCAATACGCTGACAGGGATTACAACGTCAGACATATTGGTGTGCATCTGCAAACATTGTTGGCCACCAATATCCAGCCATTAAAGCTTTGCAAACAATGCTGTCACCAGCAAAATATCCTCCACAACTATCCAAATGGCATCCTTCCAATATGGTATGGACTTTACTTTGAAAAATACAGTGGCGTAAAATTCCATCTCACCCTTGCTTATACAAGGCGTCTCCAATCATCGTATATGGTGCACTTTTCAAAATCAGGCATTTCTTAAGTTTCTCATTATATGTAGGTGGAAATGTTTGAAATGTCAAATACTAGATCAATTCACTATATTCTGGGATAATCACATTGACAGCAAATAATTCTGCATCCGGAAGTACATCATTGATAGGTTTGTTATCTAATATATTAGACAAGCAGGATAAATGATTTGCATTGGCATGTTTCATTCCTGATCAAATATTAATAATAAAATTAAATTCTTGAAGGAATAATATCCATCAAGCAATTTGTCCACTCAATTGAAGTTTATTAATCATATATTTAAGAGCATCATGATCAACATAAAATACAAACAGATATCCAAGCAAATAATGCCAAAATTTTTGGACAGAATAGATCATGCCTAAGGCTTCCTGTTCAGTCGTAGTGTAATTTTGTTCCGCAGCAATAAATTGTCGATTACTATAAAAGATAGGATGATCCAAATTCTTTTCATCTTTTTTGCTTAATATGGATCCAATAACAATATTCAAGGCATCAACATAAGTATAAAATGGTTTTGTCCAACAAGGTGCAATAAGTACTGGTGCTAACACCAACTTCCGTTTTAATTCCTCGAACGCAACTGTACATTCCTCAGTTCAAATTGGACTAGATCCATCTAATGGTAATTTTTTTAAGAGATTCATTAACGATTGACATATTTTTGCAAATAAATGAATGAAGCACTGATAATAGTTGACATGGCCTATGAAACCACGAACATCCGACACTATTTTTCGCTTTGATAAAGCCAATATACGAATAATTTTATGTAGGTCAGTAGTGATACTAACCAAGGAAATAATGTGTCCTAAAAGCTTTTTTGATGGCACGCCAAATTGACACTTCTTAGAATTCAAAGATATTCCATATTTATTACATTGGTCCAAACATTTACCAAGACATTCTAAATAATTTGTTATCATACTGAATGTACAAAAATCATATAAAAATATCTCTATCGACAATCGTAAATAATCTTGAAATACTTGTGTCATTATTCTTTGAAATATAGTTGGGGCGTTCCATAACCCAAATGGCATCACTTTATAAGCAAATGTGCCCCAATCTGTAGTAAAAGTGGTCTTCAATTAATCCTCTTCTGCAATTTTTATTTGATTATAATCCAAAAATCCGTCCAAAAAAAAATAACATTCATACCCAACTACTGAGTCTAGTATATTATCCGTAAAAGGTAAAAGAAAATAATCCTTTTTGGTAGCCGCATTTAATTTATAAAAATCTTGACAGATTCAAATTTTTCCATTCTTTTTTGGCACCATCACAATTAGTGAAACCCATTCATTATACAGAACTGGATATATGAAGCCCACATCTAAAAGTTTATCAACTTCCTCTTTGACCATGAGAGAATATTTTGGATTAAGATGGTGTTGTCTTTGACGAACTAGTGTAGCATCTTCTTCTAAGGTAATTCAATGCTCACAAACTTCGACAAGAATATCTTTTAAATCTGCGTACAATCAAATAAAAGTAGATTTATGATGTAGATAGAATTCTTTCCAATTTCTCAATTCCATACTCGTAATACCAGTATATACTTTGATAATGTGGGGTGTTTCATTCGAGCCCAAATTAAAGGATTGGCACACAGGGTCCTCATCAACCTCTAGTTTGATTTGCCTCTTTTATTATGAATCCTTCATATGATCTATCATATTGGAACTATCTAATTTTGGTTCTAATATATTGATTTTATTTATCGCGTAATTATTCATCCAATCTATGATGAAGTTGTCAGAATTTGTTGCATCTTCTTGATATAATAAATATTCTTCGGGACCTCTATACTGGTATAACACACCTTGCTTCTGCATGTGAATTGGGTCCTTACCAACTTGCATTGCATTATTAACTTTGTCATATTCTTCCTTAGATTGGCCCTCATTATTAAATGTTGCTTCTAAGCCCACAATTTGAGACTCTCCATGATATTGAACTGGGTACATTTGTAAAACAATCTTATCACTATCCTTTCTATTAATTAACATTCTTCAGCCCCAATTGTTCCTAACTTTGGCTTGATATAGCCACGGCCGACCTAATAAAATTGGATATGATAAAGTGGAACTTTATAATCAAAAAACAATATAATCAATTTCATACGTGATTTTCATGATTATGGTGTCAATATTGCGTAAGATACCCATTGATTTTA